>CM076575.1:1224313594-1224546732 GCA_034641835.2 Pinus albicaulis | reverse complement strand
CCTGGATTATTGGCTAAGATAGTGTAAGATTGTTAGGATTATTTTGTGTATAAATAAACCCTCGAAGAGAGTGTTGAGGGTGGATTCTGTGCCTGCTTTGTAACATTGAGATTTTTAGGAATAAAAACTTTGGAGGAAATTTAGCAGCAGCTTCTTGGATGACGATTTGAAGCAGCGGACATTGCGAGGATTCATATGTTGGACTCAGGTTCAATAAATCTGTTTCTGCCCTTTATCTGAAATTTTTTGTATTGGTTATAATACCATCATATCCATTTCTGAATAATTTACATAAAGTTGAAGCAATTTTTCTTAGAATTACTTTCTTTGTTTTCAAATGTGATTATTCTTAATATTTCTTCTAAATTAATTTATAGAGAGTAGCAATTCTTAAGTATAACTACCTTTTTAATTTAAACATGGTTAATTACTATTATAAAAAATCCTTCGTTTCTCTTTGGTATAGTCATTTCACTTCTTTCTTGAACATGTTGAAAGATTCTTATTGCCTTTGTCCCTTGAGATCATATATCTAATTTTAAGGATTGTTCTCTGTCTAGCTATCTTGCCCTGTAATACCATCATGTGCTTAGAATAGAAATCCAGTAAAGCCATCCTTTGACTCCATAGCCCAATGGACTGAAAGCTCTCAACCTTGCCCTTAGTTTGTGGATTCCACCATTTTCCACACCTCGTAGGGCTAGCTACGAGGCTGAGCTTGGTTTGATGTTGCCTCGAACCTGGCCTTCCTTCAGCCTGAGGCATATTTGAGTGCTAACACCTAGAACAACCTTAATACTTGCAATTGGATCCTTTTAAGTGGGTAAAATTCACCTTGGATTGTACATGACCCTTCTACTAGATAGCCATGATGCTTCTGCTAATGGTGATACGTTTCTACATTGGATTCCCTTCAGACAGTTTTCAAGCAAGGAAGAATTCAAAATTCGATGTTAATCTGTCCCATGAAGTTTCATTTGAGTATTTGAGTTTTTTTTTTTTCTCTTTTGATGAGGAAACATGTAATTTAATGAAGGAGACACACACTCCTAGTCTTTAGCTAAATTTCAAGGAATATTTTCTAACTTCCCTAGATTATAGGAAGTGACTCATCAAATGTAATTATGATTCTTTGTGGATAGGTTTCAGACCCTATGAGGTGTGATGACTCTTATTTTCCTATATGTAGTCCAAATCAAGAAATTTGAAGGTTTCGATAGTTGTTATTTGCAGTGGAGCTATTGTAAGAGTTTTTTTTCTGAATGAAATCAAAGACATCGTTGGAGACCTGTTGAGACTCTAGTGGTATGCCTTTAAGAATTTATTTTTCTCTCTCTGATTATTATGTTGAATTTTATACTATCCATAATTCACATATATTCTTGTTAATGTTAATCTTATCAGTTTATAGAGAGAAATCATGCTTTCCGTGCTCTATTTTTATAAGATTTACATGAACATGTCTATGCTCTTCTGATGAGTGAATTCATGTTAATGCTCATTCTGACTATCTCACTATTCACCCTATACAAAATGAAAAATTAAGCATGCTTCTAAGCTTACCTATCTGGCCTCATCCTTGCCTCTGCAATCTAACCTTTGAAATCTAACTATCATTCATATCCACCAAAACTTTAAGAAAAAAAACCCTAATCTGTTGAGCATCATAAATAACCTAAGATCAATATATTTTGTCATCTCATTGGTTTCAAAGTGAAAATGAGAGAGCCATCTCCGGTTGTGTTATGGCTACCTACCTCACCTAAAGTTTGGTTTGTGGTTGCCTTCCTTCAGCTCTATTCGCAGCCTTGGGAAGTGGGGGGGGAGTAATAAAACTTTTGGCACCGCTGCCAGGGACCACTTGTAAAAATTTCCTTGGGAAAATTTCTTTAGTTCACTGAAGGTTATAATTTTGGGTGACAAGTTCTTATATTCAAGAAACGATGAGTCAGTAAATTCGAGCCAAAGTATAAATTCTGAAGAAAACCTGGCTCCCAAAACACACACTAGGTCAAATCCAGACCCAAATCCCTCACCAATTGTCAACGACCCTGAAAGTCTTTTAAAAATGTAGAGAACAAAGTCTCTAAAAGTTGGAAAGTTTTGTTCTTCACTTATGAAATCAAACTCTTTTCCTATCAACTTTGCTTCAAAATATCTGTCCTATAATTTTGAGTTTGAAACATATTTGTTTAGGTATAATTTTGAAACTTTTCTTTCAAAAATTTTCTTTGATCCTATTGATTTAGAGACCTATTTAGCATTTTCTGAATCTTCTTATTTTGAGGTTGATAATGAATTCTGGTATAACTTTCAAAAAATTCAAGGTTTGGTGGATAAGATTCACATAACTTTAGACAAAGATTATTTTCAATACCAGCAGTAGGCTTTTTCTTCACCACTTTCTATTACAGCTTCTCAGATAGCTACGTCATAAACTCTTCCTTTCATTCCATCAATACCTCTACAAGTTTTCAACCATCAGCAACTCTCCATAAATCATGGCCAGATTTTCTCTATTGATCTTACCACACAACTCACCACACTACCTCAGAATTATGGTCAAATATTTCCTCTTTTGATAGAACGTCAGAGGTTACTTCTCACCAGAACACATTGTCCAAGTAGTTGATTTCATAGATCTTGAAGATAGTGACACTGATGACGCCAATATGCTCACCATAGCATAACGTTTCTCAAGAGTGGTTAAAAAATGGTTTCCCTATCTAACTGTTGGTTTAATAGCTAATTCACGATAGCTAATTCACTTGTTTATGGAAAAATTGGAGATGAAGAATAATTCGTTACAAATTCTAGCTGAATATAATGCCTTGAAAAGGAATCTTGATTATTTTTTACAAGACCTTACAACTTTATTCAATAGAAGTTATGATTCTATTCCTAAAAATATCAAGCCTCCTCTGGGCCTTGCTTTACTTCATTACCCTAATGGTTTCGATCCCTATATGTCTTACCATCTGTTATCACTCTCCCCAACTTCTCAATGGTGAAAATATGATTGGAGAAAGGTAAGCACAAACCAAGCTTTAATTTAGGTCATTATCCCTACCAGGACAAAAGAGGGCTTTCTTCTTTTCACTTTGCAGTCAATGAATTGATTGAATATCTATTGATCTTAGGCTAGGTAAGTAAGCTCAGTAAATAGGATTTTGTTTGATGTTTTAGGTGTTGGATATAAATATCAGTGATAACGCTAGGTCTATGGGTTTTAGGTCTGAATTCCAAGGTCAATTTTAAGAGAAAGCGTGAGGCTAGATAGGTAGCTTTAAATCATTTTTAATTGCTAATTGAGTATAGGAAGAAGTAAGAGAGAGTCTGAATTAACATAACGTCAACCGAAATGATTTTTTATTATAAAATTACAAGATAAACATATGGAAAGATGTATATGGAATAAGAATATATATAATTTAGTATGAATAAATAAACATACATAAGAAGAAAAAATGCCCCAATTCATACCACAATATTCTCAACACAAATTCTACAAATTTGTCTATGGTTTCATTCCAAAATGTTGATTATGAAAGATCCACTACAAAATAAGACTATAAAACCTAGAAAAATAATAAAGAGAGTCTACTTATGGAAAATATGGCCTATGACACCTCATTAGGTCAAAATCCCATCCAAAATGGATCATAAATACAAAATATCAGTCATTTCCTAGATTCTAGGGAGGTTATAAACCATTCCTTGAATTTTAGCTATGAACTAGGAGTGTTGGTGCCTTACATTAATTACATATTCCTTCATGGTATGAAGAAAAAACAAAATAAATAACTCTAATGACAAATCATAGGATAGTAAAACCTCAAATTTGTGGCAATTTTCGAGCTTGACAAGTGTCCTATGGAATCCAATTCTAATTTGTAACATTTCTGACAGAAGGGTAACATAAATTTGTAGAAGCATAACAAAATCTCGCAAGCACTTTTGAGGCACTTTTAGTAGTCAAAATCCACTTATGAAAGAATGCTCAACTAGACCTATTTGTCAAGTTTTTAGAACATCTTGAATTTTTTTAAATGACCCACGAAAAGGCCTCCAAAAATCCATTCTCCCAAGGTTACTTCAAAATTGTAACAGAGGGTCCAAAAAGGTGGCAGAAACATGAAAAATGAGTGTTTTTTGAGTTTTTTCTCCAAAATTATAGCTTTTCATGCCATGGGAGTTCTTGATATATGATGTACTCATCAAAATACATCCATCCATGTAAATAAATTATCATTTGGATTCCCCCAAAATAAAAGTAACGAATTTTAATTACCCTTCAGTAATGAGGAATTTCCATGATTTTGCAAAAATCCCACAAAATACAAAAATTGATCAAAAATTCTCAAAATTGATTCTATGGCACCTACAAGTGATGTGATAAACAACCAATTACTTCCATGTGGTTCCTTTCCAGCATCAATTATGAGAAATTGTTTATACTCTTCAATGTCTAAGTCCATGTTCTTGAAAGCCAGTCAGGGTTTGGTCTAGTGGTAAGCGAATGTGCTACTAAGACGTTCATGCCATGGTGCAGGTCACAAGTTCAAGTCCCATCTTAACCGAGGGGCTATTGTTTCGGGCTTAGCAGTTTCATCTTAGGAGTATAGGGGTAGCCAGTGGGATTCGACCCCGTGTCATGTGAATACGATACCGTTGAAGTTGTCGATTCTTCTAGTCACAAAAAAAAAAAAAAATCCATGTCCTTGAACTACTTTTTTCCATGAAAAAGAATACATGTTACTAAAGAAATTAGGTCTTCTGATAGATTAGTATTTACATCTACAATACTGATATTACCCGTGCTGAAAATTGTAGAAAATATGTTGGTAAATTGAATATGATACTGCTCTTCCATGAGCCTTTCACCAAATCTTGAACACTGAACCGTCTCAAAGAATCTTATCGGTAATGGGGAGGAAATGAGTTCATGAATTATGAAGGATTATAGCCTAAGGTGGCACCCTTCCTTGAATATATTCTTCTAAATTTCCATTGCTTTTGTCATTGGAATGATGAAAACCCTAGAGTGTTGATGATATGGGTGAACGTATGGAAATCTTTAATGAAGGCTTCACAAGGTAAAGGAGCCAAGCTTTGAGTTGATTTGGAAGCTTTTCATGCCAAAAAAAAAAATCTTCCTCACCTAGGGAAGCATAAAAATCATGTACATAAGCATAACAAGGGGGGAAAAATAATAACAAGGGCTCACAGAAATGTAACAAATTCTCACAAAAACGTAACAAGGGAATTTCCAAAAATATGCAAAAATAGGGCTTAAACATGAATCCATATCTCTCTAACTATAACATGTTTTGAAAAAATTAAAGACATTTTTTTCTTTGGCATGTTAATGACAATCACCTCCTCTAGTTTTCCAAAATACTTTCCCATTAGCTCAGAATCCATGTTTGAAGTTGATCACTCAAAATTTGCTTAAGCGTAGCGCACTATAAGCAGAATCGTAGCGCCTACATGGAGAGGGATTTTGGAGGACTTTGCAGAGGATTTTTGGGTAGAAAATGGTATGGCTGGAAATATTATGATGGCTGCTACATAATTGGGTCATCAAGCACTGAAAAACCCTACTACAAACCCCTGCAAAAGTGATTTGAGGACAACTTATCCAAAATTGCAGAAAATGAATTAGAGAAAATTTATTCTCATCATTTATCTCAAACCATAACACCTGTGTAGAAACTATAGGATTTTTTTTTGTTATGTGACCTATTATTGACAAAAACCTCTTTCACTTTTGTAAAATTCATCTTTATTAATTCAAAACTGATTTTGCAGCCAAATTTTCCCTATGTGTAATTTAAACAATAGTTTGATCATAAAGCTCTAAAATTTATGCCATGGGTCTGATGTGGCTCAAACCTGGAATGGTGAAATCCCATATAGAACTTATTCTCACCCTCTATGATGTTTTTCAACTAGGAAAGCCCTAACTTGATGTAGTCAATAGGGAAGGTACAAATTTGGGAAAAGAGGGGATAGTGGTAGAGTGGTTTTAGGGACATAAATGAAGTGGAAGGAATTTAGGGAAAAATCCCCAAGAATTTACGGAGGTAGGGTGATGAGTTCTATACAAGATGCAAGTGGAATTTTGGAATGAGAATGTGAAAGGTGTCCGAAAGGTCATAACATAGTGTTTCACTAGTTTTTCTGCCAAAATGTACTGAAAACTAGGGTTTTAATAAAATTGATGGAAAAGAGGGTTTTGAGTGATAGGATATGTTAGTGTATGGTTTATGAAGGTTATATGAAGGTTGTAAATGGTTTTATTAGGGTTTTATCAACTCAAACAAAAAAAATATGAAAAACACCACTAGTGCAACAACTGCACAACGCATACGCAACACTCATTTTGTGATGAATTTTTACTCTAGAGAGGTATGGAAGGTGTCCACTTACTGTTTAGGAAGCGTATGAGCCATTTTGTAGTGGTTTTGAACCTTGGATAAATTATTTGGATCTCAAACACCAAAAGTGAAGCACCTGCACAGTGCCTACACAACACACCTAGAGGCGTAACACATGTAGTGTTTGCACAAATTTGATTATTTTTTTCAACCCATGGAATTTATGGAGTATGATGTTGAGAATAAATTATATATTTACTTATTTCCCTATATTTTCTAACTGCTTATGCAAATGAATTGTATGGTGAAAATGAGATTTTCTTCGCTTTCTTTTATGACATAATTGAATCTTATGGTGGCGAAACAAACGAGACCTTGACTCTGACATAAATGAAGATGTGGTGAAGGACCACAGACCCTATATGATTGATGGATCACATTATATATGAAATTTTTATGACCATGAATGGAGTGAAGGGAGTATCATTTCAGACCTAGACATATTCAATGAACAATATTTTATTTTAAAACCGACTTGAAACATGAAATTTTTACCTAGGACCACCAAAAAGTAAACTGAAAGAGCATATTTTATCACTTAAAATATTTATACTAACATTGGCTCCAACTGGGAATGAAAGCTCCTTCAAGAGGTGTCAGGAACAACGTAGAACAATTAGCCTCATCCATTGGGCAATGTAGTCACTGTGGCTACAATCCTCAAACTGATTCAAATCAAACTAAAAAGTGAACTATACATAATTAACTACAAAACATACTAGAAACTGACATTGAAAATATGTTCAGAATTTTGAGCTTATTCATTATGACTTACCTACTGTAATTGGTCCATAAATCACTTGGTCAATTGATGTCGAAGATCTAGTGCAACCATGAAAGAAAATTCTTATCTTATTTCTTTCTCCTTCTACTTTCCTCAAAGTAAAAGTGTTGTGGTAATGACAATCCCAACAGAGAAATGAACCAAATATCTATGCTGCAAAAAAAAAAACTCTATATTTTCTTATGCTTCCAAAATACTGCCCAAGGGGTCTTGAAAATCATGAAACATTACCTCTTCTTGATCAGAAAAAAAGGGAAATGCTTTCAAATATAATGGTTGATTGTTCTTCTTCATTTGGTTGATCCCTATGAAATATAAATGTACCAATGTGTTCTTCCATGTCCTCCAAATCAGAGATAAGATTTGTATTTTCTTGGATAGATTCATTTGAGGTAGCCAAATCAAAATTAACAAAAATATCCACAAGTGGCTTTTCATGTATATTAGAAAGATAATTGTCCTGGATCTGAAAAAATATATATATATTGATCATTTTAAGGCTGCTGAACATGTTCATCAAGCTCAAAATAAAATACCTTTTGTACATTATTTTTTACCTCAATGGACAAATCATAACTCTCTAGATTTTCTTTACAAGAAAACTCAAAATTATGATCTGCACATATTTCTTCCTAAAATAAAAACTCAGAAGAGGATAGGGATGAAGGGTAGCTATATAGAATGTCTTCATATATATCGTGATTGCTTGAAGATTTGCAAGACTGCTACAAAATATCATCAAATCTGAAATATGGAAGATCAATGTCATCTTTTGAATAATTCTTCTCAAGTTCATTGTCATCTAGGGTAGAATCCATGATATTCTCATGGCGGTGAAAGAGTTTTCATTCAAAGAATCCAAAATTTCATCATCCATAAACTATTCATCGCCATCTACACTTTCTATATCTTGAGTAATATTCTCAAAGTGATCGCAACAATCATCAATCAAAATCAATGAAGGATAGGCTTCTATATACTTCTCCAAAAACACTAAGAGAAAATCCTTGAGAGAATAAATAAAAGCAGGAGGCAATATTTCATACCAAAACTATGCCTTTTCTTCTAATGTGATCATGAATATCTTCATTAAACAATATTCATGAAAATTTATCTTCAGCTTACACACATGAATATGAAATCTTATAAAATGATTTGCAGCATCATCACCTTTTCCATCTTTGAATTTTGGCAAGTATGTTTGCCAATCTACGTGAGGCATATGATCTGGAAATCTTGAAACATGATATCAATGCATAAGGTCATATCTAGCTTTCCTTCTTGCGGTCGAATCTATCTTAAAAATAGTGAAGTCACCAAGAAATTCTTCAAGATAGTTGCCTTTGAAAAGTGGAGTTGCCATAAAAAATCTAAACCTTTGGATTCTTTGACACTCGAGTCACCAGGTGAAATATGCACATCCTTTCTTATGCTTGATGACTGTTAACCATCTGCAATCAGAGATAATATTTGTCGCTATTTCCCAGGAAATATTTAACCTTCTCTCTTGAGAAACGATGTGAAGAATGTTATCACTCTCCCTAGCTTCCCAATGCTGAAATTAGGATTGGAGAAAGGTAACCACAAATTATGATTTAGGTCAGGTAGCTATCCCTACCAGGACAAGAGAGGACTCTCATTATCACTATGCAGTCAATGAATTGAATGATTATCTATCGATCTTAGGCTACGTAAGTAAACTTAATAAATAGGATTTTGTTTGATGTTTTAGGTGTTAGATAGAAAGATCAGTGAGAAGGATAGGTCTAGGGTTCTTAGGTCTAAATTCCAAGGTCAATTTTCATATAATGTGTGAGGCTATATAGGTAGTTTGAAAGCATGTTGAATTGGTCATTGAGTATAGCATTAAGTAAGAGAGATTTTTAATGAGAATTGGGGTGATTTTTGCTTATAAACATACAAGATAAACATATGGAAATATTTATCTGAAATAATAAGATATATCATTTAGCTTGAATATAAACATACATAATCAGAACAAATGAAGCAATGCATACCACAATATTCTCAACACAACTTCTACAAATTTGTCTCTGATTTCATTCCAAAATGTTCATTACAAAATCTCCACTTCGAAATAACACTATCCAACACAAAAAAAGACTAAATATATTATACATGTACAAAATATGGACTATTACATGTCATCAGGTCGAAATCCCATCCAAAATGGATCATAATTAAAAAAATATGAGTCATTTCCTAGATTCTAGGGAGGTTAGAAACCATTCCCTGAATTTTAGCTATGCACTAGGAGTGTTTGTCCCTTAAATTAATTACATATTACTTCATGATAGGAATCAGATACCAACTAAATAACTATAATTCCAACTCATAGGAAAGAAAAACCTTGAATTTGTGAAAATTTCTGAGCTTGATAAGTGCCCTAAGGAATCTAATGTTGATTTGTAACATTTATTACAGAAGGGTAACATAAATTTGTAGAAGCATAACAGAAGTTTGAAAGAAATTTTGAGGAACTTTTAGGAGTTCAAATCCACTTATTAAATAATGTTCAACTATTTCTATGTGTCTAGTTTTGAAAACATATCTAATTTTTAAAAATGACCCTGGGAAGGCCTCCAAAAAACTATTCTCCCAAGGTTACTCCAAAAGCATAATAGAGGGCCCAAAATGGTGGCATAAACATAAAAAATGAGTGTTTTTTGATTTTTTTCTCCAAAATTACAGCTTTTAATGCCATGGAGGTTCCTGATATGTGATTTAATCATCCAATTACATCCATCCATCTAAATAAATCATCATTTGGATGATGCCAAAATAAGAGTAACAAAATTTCGTTACCGTTCTGCAATGAGGAATTTCTAGAATTTTGCAAAAATAATATAAAATCCAAAAATTGATCAAAACATCTCAAAATTAGTTCTATGGCACATATAAGTGATGGGCTCAAAAATAAAGGACTTCACACATGGTTCCTTTCTAGCAAAAATTGTTTATACTCTTCAATGTCCAAGTCCATGTCCTTGAACCACTTCTCTCCATAACAAGGAATACTTGTTGATAAAGAAATTAGGTATGCTGATGGATTAGCCTCTATACCTGCAATAGTGATATTTTCCATGCTAAATATTATGGAAAATAGGCTGATCAATTGAAGATGATACCCCTATTCCATGAGCCTTTCACAAAATCTCAAACATTGAGCCCTCTCAAAGAATCTTCTCGCCAGAGGCGAGGCATTGAGTTCATGCATTGTGAAGCATTCTAGCCTGAGGTGGTGCCCTCCCTTGAAGCTCTTCTTCTCACTTTCCATTGTTTTTGTCACTTAAATGATAAAAAACTTAGAGTTTTTATGAGATGGATGAATGTATGGAAATATTTAATGAAGGCTTCATAAGGTGAAGGATACAAGATTTGAGTTGATTTGGAAGTTTTTGAAGCAAAAAAAAATATGCCTCTCCTCCAAAAGTGTAAAAATTATGTATAGAAGTGTAAAAAGGGAGTAAATATCATAACAAGGGCTCACATAAATGTAACAAGGGCTCATAGAAACGTAACAAGGGAATTTCTAAAAATAAGAAAATATAGGGCTTAATGATGGATTCATATCTCTCTAACCATAACATATTTTGCAAAAATGATAGAGATTTTTGTGCTTTGGCATGTTCTTAACAATAAAATCTTTTTGGTTCCCAAAATACTTTCCCATTAGCTCATAATCCAAATTTGAATTTCATCGCTCAAAATTTGCAGAAGCGTAGCGCACTCTGAGCAGAAGCCCAACACCTACTTGGAGAGGGATTTTAAAGGCATTCCCAGAGGGTTTTTGGGCCCTAAGGGCTATGGGTGGAAATATTAGGATCTCATAATATAATGGAGTCATAAAAGCTCTATAAACCCCTGCTCCAAAGCCCTAAATGAGTTATTTGAAGACATCTTTTCTAAAAGTGTAGAAAATGACCTAGAGCAACTGTATTTTGAGAATTTATCTCAAA
The DNA here is from genome assembly GCA_034641835.2 of Pinus albicaulis. Classification (NCBI taxonomy): domain Eukaryota; kingdom Viridiplantae; phylum Streptophyta; class Pinopsida; order Pinales; family Pinaceae; genus Pinus; species Pinus albicaulis. Next base: position 1,224,535,528 of record CM076575.1, on the reverse strand, counting down.
AAATAACACCTGTACATAACCGAAAGAATGTTTTTGTTATTTTTCCTATTATTGACAAAAACCTCTTTCACTTTTGTAAAATTCATCTTCATTAATTCTAAAACTGATTTTGAAGACAAATTGTCCCTATGTTCAATGTAAACTCTAGCTTGATCATGAAGCTCTAAAAATGATGCCATGGGTATGAGTTGGCTCAAAAATATAATGGTGGCCTCCCTTGTGCACATTCTTCTCACCTTCCATGATGTTTTCCAACAAGGAAATCCCTAACTTGATTTAGTGGATAGGGAAGGTGGGAAATTAGGAAAACATGGGTTAGTGGTAGAGTGTTTTTAGGGATAGAAATAAAGTGTAAGGGAGTTAGAGAAAATTCCCTAAAAAATTTGGGAGGTAGGGTGATGTTTTTTCTACTGGATGAAAGTTTTTTTTTGGGAATGGGCATGTGAAATGCGCCGAAAAGGCCAAAACACAATGTTTCACTATTTTTTCTACCAAAATGTAGTGAAAGCTAGGGTTTTAATGAAATTGATGGAAAGGAGGGATGTGAGTGATAAGATATATTAGGGTATGGTGTATGAAGGTTTTATGAAGGTTTTAGATGGATTTATTATGGTTTTATGAGCTTAAACAAACAAAATATGAAAAAAACAAAAGCACAACACCTACACAATGCTTGTGCAACACGTAGTGGAGGTATCCTAATGAAGGAAACCACTCATTCTTTGATGAATTTTGACATCAGAGAGGTATTAGTGGTGTCCACTTACTTTTTAGGAAGTGTATGAACCCTTTTTCATTGCTTTTGAACCTTTCATAATTGGTTTGGAGTTCAAACACCAAAAGCACAACACCTGCGCAACACACCAAGAAGTGTAGCACAGGTAGTGTTTGCACAAATTTGCTTATTGTTCTTCAACCCATGGAAATTTTGGAGTATGATTGTGAGAAGAAAGGAGCTATTTAATTATTTCCCTATATTTTCTAACTCCCTATGAAAATGACTTGTATGGTGAAAATGAGATTTTCTTCGCTTTCTTTTATGACATAATTAACTCTTATGGTGGAGAAGCAAATGAGACCTAGACTCTGACCTAAATGGAGTGGTTAATGACTTCAAAACTTTTATTATTGATGGATGATATGACCTCCAAAATTATTATGAACATTAATGAAGTGAATGGAGTAGCATTTCGTACCTAGACATATTCAATGAACAAATTTTTATTTGAAAACTGACTTGAAACATGAAATTTTGACCTAGGACAACTAAAAAGTAAACTAAAAGATCATATTTGATCCCAAAATTATTGAAACTAATAGTGGCTCCAACTGGGGATGACACATCCTTCGGGAGGTGTCAATAACATCATAGACCAATTAGCCTTATCCATTGGGCAATAGAGCTACTACAACTACAATCGTCAAACTGATTCAAATCAAACTGAAAACTGAATTGTATTTCATCAACTAGAAACTCTATTGGGAACTCACACTAAAAGTATGCTCATAATTTTGAGCTTATTCATTACACCTTACCTACTCTAACTGGTCCATAAATCACTTTATCAAGTGAATTCAAAGATCCAATGCAACCATGAAATAAAATGGTTATCTGATATATTGCTCCTCCTACTTTCCTGAAAGGAAGAGTTTTGTGGTAATGACAACCCCAACTGAAAACTGAACCAAATATTTATGTTGGTGTAGAAAACAAACTCCATATTTTCCGATGCTTCCAAAATACTACCCAAGGGGTATTGAAAATCATGAAACATTACCTCTTGTTGATCAACAAAAATAAAGGAAATGATTTCAAATATAATGGCTAATTGTTCTTCATTTGGTTGATCCCTTTGAAATAGAAATGAAAAAATGTGTTCTTCCATATCATCCGAATCAGAGACAAGATTTGTATGTTATTGTAGATCTTCATTTGAGGTAGCCAAATCAACATCAACATAAATATCTACAAGTGTCTTTTCATGTATATTAGAAAGATAATTGTATTGGCTCTGAAAAATTATATGTATTGATCATTTGAAGGTTGTTGAACATGTATATCAAACACAAGACAACAAACCTGTTGTACACTGGTTTTGACCTCAACGGATAAATCATAACTCTCTAGAATTTCTTGACAACCAAATCCAAAATTCTGATCTTCACATATTTCTTCCTGAATGAACAACTCAGAAGAAGATAGGGATTAAGGGTATATGTATAAAAAATTTTCATATATATCATGATCACTTGAATATTGGAAAGACTACTGAAAATTAGCATCAACATTGAAATATGGAAGATCAATGTCATCCTTTGAATAATTTTTCTTAAGTTCGTTGTCATCTAGAGTAGAATCCTAGATCTTCTCATGACAATGAAAAGGGTTTTTAGTGAAAGTGTTGTAATATTATCTAGTTTTGATAAGTTAGAATAAGTAGTCAAATAATTTTGAAAATGCTAAGGTGGGATATGGATGCAAAAGAATGAAAAAAGTTAAAAAATGTTAGGAAAATTATTATTTTTTATGGGAATCCATATCAATAAAATGGTAGGCATTAGTTTTGATGAGGTAAATCCCCTCTACGGATAGCGCCGATACCGCTAGCCCTAGAGTGGGTTTAGAAACAAAGAAAACATGCTACGATATTGATTCCTAGTTACAAAAGACAAAGCTATGATGTATAGCTTACCTCAAGTCCAACGCTACTCTTGTTGAAGAAGAATTGCTGCTTCCCGTTCCTAGCTTGACAGATCACAATCCTTTCGCTCACCGCATCTGGACACCTATAAATATGCAGAGAAAAGCAACGACATACAATGTAATAATTCAAATATGTAACTATCAATCAGTCATAAAAGATTAAATCAAATTGCATTACACCAATAAGCAATACAACAATGGAACCAATAACATAGTCAAGCATATATTAAAATATGAAATAAATATTACAACCGAGTTCCAACATCGCATTCTTCCTTCGGTAGGGCTTCCAGTGGAGTGTGTCTCACAAAGCTTGTCGGGAATTTAGACAAGGCTTTCTCTCTTACGGGGTTCTCCTTGGCTCTGCTCTCAATAGTCGCTCAGCTATAGTTTTATTCCCAAATTTTTAGCTAGCTTGGAGATAGAGAGGGTAAGATTTTTATAGAGGAAGAAGGAGAGGTTAGGATCCATACAATAATTTGGGAGAGTCCTATCTCTTAGGAAGGTTCCATGACAGGTGGAAAACCACTCCTAATCAGGGAGATCTAGAGCCAAACAACCGTAGCTCTTTTTGATGATTCATTTTGAAGTTGTTAGAACCAAAATTCTGCCTTTTATTTTTAAAAAACATTCCCAAATTGGTTTGGCATGGGAAATACACAAGGACAGAGTGCCAGGTGGTGCGGGAAATACACAGGGACAAAGCGTAAATTTCCTAGGTAGGCGCGAGTGATGAACTAGCTGCTCGCGCCAATGCCTTAACATATGTTTTTAGTGATTTTCTGAGGAAATTTTCTTCAGGAGAATTCTTGCCCTTATGCAGAAGGATGCCATCAAGTTGTTTTCATGACATTTTACTGTTCACAGGTCATGGGGATAGTCCTCCAATGTACAGGATGAGGGATTGTAGGGATGGTGACAAAATGCTGTGTAACAAATTCCCCCTAAAGCATGAGGCTCGAGAGAGAGGGAGGGGTGAAATACTTTATTAGAACGCGTTCAACTAAAAAAACTACCGTCGGAAGACCTGCGAGTACAAATACATCTTATATCTCTGATACAAGATATGTGGTATGGGCGCAACCATCCATAAAAGAGTGTACAAAAACTGTGATCGAAGGTATGGACGCAACCATCTAGAAAAATAAGGATCCACAAGTAGACTCAGGTATGGTCGCAACCATCCAATCAAAAGAGTCATGTAATGAGTCATAATAATCCACAAATAATCCATAGCCTATATTTCATCAGACAAAATCCAGGGTCTTCCACTCCATCTCGACCCAAACAAAGTACAAGTTCGAGCATGCGAATATGTGAGCTGAAGTCGAACATGCAAGAACATCATCTGATTACCAGCCAATGATGAAAAATATTAACAAACACGAGAGAAACCACCAATAATGACAATGGATCTCAGGGTACAAGATGTACAATATATGTAATTTGAACAGTTATCTGGCATCAAACACCCGTAGAATCATCCGATCAAAGGCCAATAATTAAAACCTTGCATCGAATGTGAAGAACCTGCCATTGAGGCATGCAGGCTCCAAGGTACTTGAAGGGAGTCTCTAGATCAACTTCTTAGATAATGAGCTGGAGTCGACAGGAAGGGACCTTGATCGAAGGTGGGCCATAATGTTTCCCACATCATCGACACGAGATAGAGGAACATGATGTGTGTGAATCAAGACAAACGGAGAATCAGAGGGAGGTTGAAAACTGCAGAGGCCAACTTCTCTTGAACATATCAGTGGCACGACACTAGATTTGGCAGTATTTGACATCAAGGGATCTAAGGTCATGGTGATGTGGCAAAGAGCAGATGAGTGGTCAAAAGAGATTACCCAAACCAATGGAAGCAAGCAGATAACGAGATGAGATTTCCCCAACCCGACAGGAATGCATACAAGTGTCGTGTTCAAGAGCAACATACTACCAATACGACTATGATTTTGGTTCCATTTTCCCCCACCATTTATGGTTAGTACCCTAATTATTTTTGAAAACAATCTTTAAGGGGATATCATGTGCTTGCGATGTAAGTTTTTCCTTCGAAAAAATCCAACCTAGTACATTTTATGAGCCCTAGGAAGGAGGAACTCGAGTAATTTCATTGTGATAGAGTCCGATGTCATTAGTTTTTAACGAGTCTAACAAAGGAAGAACTTGACATATTTTCATATTTAGAGAGTTTGAAAAGAAGGCGGAAAATAAAACTCCAGCAGTTCCTTTTCATAAATAGTCTCTCAGATCCAAAAAGGCATAAATTGGTGTCTGAGAAAACCTTCTAGTCATGATAGGCTAGGGTATTCCTTTTTCGTAACTAATCTATCCCAGCCTGAAAAAGGGGTAAACATATACTGGGTAGATATCGCTTCGTAGCCAATTTAACGAGCACAAAACGAAAAGTGACTTGAAAATATTTTTAGTTTTAGGGAGTCAGAAAAGAGTTGAAAGGTGACTCTAGAAGTGAATTTTTCATGTTTTTACCGAGTCTTAAAAATTATAAAACACAACTCGTCTCTTCGTCAAAACCACGTGAAAAATCTGTCGTTGCACAAAAAGGTGAGTGTAAAACATATTCCATGAAAATAATATGAAAATATATCGAAAAATATGTTTTAAAACCTATTTTAGGACTTTGAAAAGTTATAAAAGACCAAGAGTGGTAAAAAATATTTACTTTTCACTTTTTACCTCTTTGCAGAGCAATAGTGACCTTTTTCTCTTGCGATCTTCAAGCGTTGATTGTGAACAATCCAGTGGACCAATCTGAATTCCGTATGTTCCAGGTAAGAGCCGACCTCTTTTTCCATATTTTAAGTTATATTTTATTGCATTTCATTACCATTTGAGATCCCTTAGGGGAGGATTGGCAAAATCTAGGGCTCTGCGATTGGCGCGGGTTTCGGGCACAGACCTGCGCCAATCGACCCAGTTTTGCACAGGGGTCATGCCAGATGAAAAAAATGTTAGACATAAATTTGCGCCAACTGTGCAACTGAAAATCCGCAACAAATTTCAAAAAATGCAACCAATGGAATGTAAATTTTAATACCTAAGAGGGCTTACAGTGTTCCCATGATCAATTAATGCAGGTACCAAGCGAAAAAGATGGTTATCGACTGGAAGGAGAGAGAACATATTGAAGAAGATGAACAAGCAATGTAAAATGAGCAATGCATGAATGCCCTCAGGAATTGTGGGCTAAATTTTTTTTTCCTGATGCCATGTCTCTGTGTTCGACCTAAATTGCTACAGTATCTAATTAGCATTTGGGATGAATATCAAGAGAAATTCATACCTTGGTATTAAGAGCTTGAGCTCGAAGTATCAGATGTATATTTCATCACTGGACTGTTAGGCTCCAGTCCCTATTCTGACTGGTACCAGGCCTTCTGGGGAAATCGTGACAATGGTCATGAACAGGGTGTGCCCAGGGGCATGAAAAGGAACAGGGAGCAATAAAGTAGACATCCAGACTGTCCCTGATCTAGCACTAAGAGTAGTGCTACACACCATTACGTGGGCTATGGGATTTCAGGCACCACATGAGGCCACAAAGATGCAATTAATTCTTGCTTTAAAGTGTATGAACCCGACCATGTTCGACTGGGCCAAGGCTGTAACCATGAACATCAAACGGCAGCACACAAAATGCAAGAAGTCCAAACTAAAGTAGTTTGGGTATGGGTCGATTCTGCTATCATTATTCTTGGAACAATTACCCATATCTAGCGCCAAGAGGCTATAGTCCCAGAGCCACCATTGAGAGAACCACGAATGGCCCGATGGGCGGCACTAATGCCCAGAGCAGGGGGTGGCTAGCAGATGTCCTAGAGGCCAGAGTTTTTTTATTGGCTCTGATGATAGTTGATTTTCATGGAGGATTGGCTCTACGCTGGCACATATTTTATCAGAGACCCAGACCTCCCACTCCCAGAGGGAGAGGATTGGGACGAAGAAATTGGTAAGACTCACTTTTTATTTTTATGAGTTTTATGATTTTTTGGTATATATGCATGTTTTGACAGTTAATCTCATATGGATGCAGATGTTGGCCCACAACGTCCTGTTGGTATGTCTCCAATAGCAAGGCAGACTCCTCGTGACTTCAATCCTCAGGGTGAGGGCATTGACCAGGAGTTAGTGTAGAACTTGGAGGGAATCACCCGTGGGGTCCTAGATTATGCCCGCTTTGATGACGTACCTCAAGCTTATCATAGGCACACTGTAGGAGTGCCAAGCCATATTCACCTCTTGCTGAGGCGATTGGTACGGGCAGTGACATGCTATCATGAGCACCACACTGAGTAGGCATTATGCTTTATTTATGTATATTTTAGAGAGACATGTTGTCTCATGATGTAACCGAAACAGACATATATTATTTTTGTGGATTTTATGATGCACATGGCTTGTAAACAAATGATATATATATATATATATATATATATATATATATATATATATATATATATATATATATATATATATATATATATATATATATATATATATATATATATTTTCTACATGGTTCTATGAACATATGACGATGTTTTTATAAATTCTGCAAATGTATATCTAGCACAATGTTAGCTATTGCATCTGTTAACGTATTCATTCATCTTGGTATATGTTGATATGTAATGAAATAAAAATGTCATTAAAGTAAACGAATATGCAAATACAATCTAAAAATGCATGGGTTTCGAACCGAATAATGACCATTCAATTGAAGAACAAAATGTTGTGAATCCAACTTAACAAGAAATGCGCGTATGCTGAGGTTGATTGCCTCAGTTACTAGTTCCAAAACTACACTATATTAAGTGACATTGTTTGTGGCTGGTCCCAGAAAAATACCTTGTAAGTTAATTAACTCACCATCAAGATCATAAATTACCCAGGCTATCGAAGACAGGTTCCTGGTACTGCGGGAGGCACCATCCGTGAAACCGACATAAGGGGAAACAGACATCTACATAACAAACAAGACCCAAATAAGTAGAAAAAATCTCAGAAAGGGTATAAAACCAAAAGTTTTCTTTTTTACACAATCTCGAAAACAAAAGTAAACTATGCTTGATATTGGTTTCATGTTGACACAAGCTTGAAAGAAAATTAAACTATGCTTGAAAAATAGGCATGCCCCCAGCATGGTGACTCAATTTGAGGTGTACATGCCCCCCAAGCTTCATTCCATAGAAAATGGAGTGAAGGTTCAAAACACAAGAGTCAGAGAGACTCAATTTGAATTTTACTAGATCTAAAAAAACTCAAATTGAACGGGAAAGTGTTTCATTGTTTTACCGAGGTTGACAGACTTAAAAGAACTGTTGTCAAAATGGCTTGTTTCCTTTTTTAGGGAGCTTGACACAAGAAAAGGAACTATGCTCCAACGAGCTCAAAGGAGCATCTTTAGGAGGGGGAGAATCAGATGCAGCTGTAAGCTCACAATAACTGATCTCGATTGGACTAAGCGGCATCGAATCTCCAAATGAATTGACCTGTTTAGGTGAAGGTATGATCCAAGGGTCATCTAACCAAGTGATCAATTGAATTGAATGGTATTTGGTGGTGGAAAGGGAAAAGCACCCATCAATATGGGATATTTGAAAAGACCCGACCCTATGCTGTCAGGGGGATTAGGAATTTGATCCACGTATGGAACATTGTTCTCGGAAGATTAGGTAAAGAATGACAATTGATCAACAATAATAATTTTTCCTTCATGTGGAAACTTCAAGAGTCGAAAGAGGCTGTACGGAATGCACAACATAGCGTTAGTCCAACTTCGATCAAGTAGAATATTGTAGTTGATTTTGGCATCAATGACTTCTACTTCAACATTGACATCCTTTCCTTGCAATGTGATCGGTATGATAGTGAGAACACCCAAGGGTTTTGATTCCTTTCCATCGAATGCCTCAAAGGCATTAGGTGATGAATTAAGGGCTGGAGAGCCAATGGCCTTCCAGCAAGTAGATGACATGATGTAGGTAGATGCACCTTAGTCCACTACAACTCTATGGATGTTGATACCATTGATAAGGACCTGTATAATGAGCACAACCTAGTGCAGAAGTTCGGGGACGAAATTATCTAGATCGAAGGAGAGAATGCTATAATCAACAGGATCGATCCCGCTGATCACAGATAACAATTATTTCCATTGAGATGGACAACTCTGCAACAATTCTAACGCAGACATCACAGAAGGCGCCTATGCCAAATCCTCAACAATACTATAATTCTGAGTAGCACGGGCGTTATGATTATAAGAAGATTTCCAGAGAACACCTATTGAAGGTGGCCAAATAATGCATTCAACACTGGGCTTCTCAAATTCAAGGGACCAGAGGCAGGTGGGGGATGAGGACCATCAACGACCTCTTTCCCTGTTTCCTTGTGTGATCCATCATAATCCTTTGACTGAGTAGCGATGGAAACGGGTGCAGAACTGTTCATCATGAAAACTTGAGAGTGGAACGATACAAATGGTGTCAATTGATAGACCATCTAAGTCTGCTGAGATGGGAAATGTTCTTTAAGGACCATCGGAGTTCCCTTAGTGCCTTTGAGTAGTTTACTAACCTTGGATCATCGAGGACAATCCTTAGTGTAGTGATCCTCTTCAAAAATGAGACAAGGATATTATGGCTTTCACTATGAACCATCATCAGCATGAGGTTCAGATGATTCTAGTTTTGGGGCATTGGATTTAGCCTTGCCTTTGCCCTTCCTTTTTCCCTTGGAAGTCTTTTCCGCAGGATTGGCCTGAATGGCGTTCACCTCCGCGGTTTTACCAGAATCTGGGGAAGCCTGAGGATCAGAATTGTTGGAAGAATTTGAATTTCGCTTCCCATTAGAAGACTTATGTGAAGTATGAGATATGAAACCAATAACTTCATTGAATGACGGGGTAGCCAGCGCTTTATAGGTCCAAGGCCGTAGAGCTTCAGTCAAGATGTCATATAAAATGCCCGATTGGGAGTACACTAAATAGAGGTACTAGGAAAGAGAAATGGCTTGTTCCTCGGTTACACATGCCCCCATGGCGATATGTTATGCAATATGATTAACAAAAGAGGTAGTGAACCAATGGATAAGAAGCTGATTAGGAATTTTTAACTTAATCAAGCAACGACGCCATCTCCATTCATGAATATGGTCCGAGATGTGAGTAGCCCGGTCCTGTTTCAAGGATGTCAGGAGATGCGTCCCGGCTTTAATGAACTGGTAACTGGAAATGAGTCAGGAACGTCATAGTGAGACTATTGAAATCTTGAAAAACTCCACGGGGTAATTCGATATACTACTTAGCAGCAACACCAGTAAGAGTGTGCTGGAAAAGGTGAAGCTGGATAGATTCATCCACCCAATAATTCGAAATACACCATAAATGGTATGTCATGACATATGCTTTGGGGTCTTCACTAGATTTTCCCTTGAACTTGGGACAATCACTAGGCACCTTCATCGGAACCGGAGGCCAATATGGATTATGAAGAATCATATCATTGGTCAACTTGGACACATCCGGTAACTCCAACGTGGCGAGAAAAGGTAATTGAGGGTTAAAAGGCATGGCAGGTCCTCGATAAGGACCTGTACCTACAATCCATTCTGGTTGAGCATTCATTTTACCCCATTGGTTCTGCCCTAGAGGATTCTGACCATAGGGGGTATAAGCTAGGTAATTTGGTTGATATGGCGATTGAGAACCAGGATACGGGGATTGATAACTGGGATACTGATTCTGAGTATATGAGGGTCTCGATTGAGCAGCATAAGGATCTTGTTGCAAAGTATAAGTATAGCCTGGTGGTTGAGGGTAATAAGTAGAACCTTGAGGTGGGTTGTAGATCGGTCAATATTTAGCTCGAGTAAAATAACCACCTTGGGGTCGAACAGGTTGTTGATAAGTGGGGCCCTACTGAGCCGGATAAGTCAGGCGCAGTGGTTGAGTTGGCTGCGGCATAGAGTAGAATGGCGGCTGAACAGGGTGAATAGGCTATGCAAGTTGGCCTGGCTAAGCAGGTTGACCTGTATGATGAGGGCCACTAGGTTTCCCTAGTTGAGCGGGTTGGCCTGATGGCTATAGAGGGCTAGGTTGTGCCTGATAAACAAGTTGACCTGGAGCAGGACCACAAGAGGGCCCTGGCTGTGAAACATTTGGATTAGTTTGAAGATAGGGCTGTTGTGGTTGCACTAAAGGTTTAGATGGATGGGATTTCCCCCCAGGACCATATGAAGGTCCAAGTTGATACATCGGTTGCCCTGCTAGTCCATGAGGTTTCCCTGGTTGGACCAGGTGAGGCTGTAAAATTTGACCTTGAGGATTGTAAGGCTGCCCTTGCGGGTCGTAAAATAATCCCTACTGGACCAAAGGTTGTCCCTGTAAGGGTTGCCCTTGTGGGTCATATGCATACCCTTGCTGGGCTGATCGTTGTCCTTGTGGGCCAGAAGCATATCCTTATTGAACTGAATGTTTTCCCTGAAAGGGTTGTCCTTGTTAGTTAGAAGGTTGCACAGGAAAGGTAGTTATAAAACTGTTAATGTATTGATAAGCCTCAGGAGCAGGAAAATATATGGTATTTATGTGCTCATTATATTGAAATGGAAATGAATAGATCGAGGTGCCGTCTGCTCTGTAATGAGAAAAATAAGAACGATTAAGATCCTAAGAGGACTGCTCAACCTGGGATTTCAATGGATGTAAATTCATATGATACTCATCAAACGAAAGGCCATCAGGGATGGACATGACAATCAAATTCTCTACCAAATCAGACACTCCTCAAAGTAGAGTGGTGATGATAGGCGTCAATGCAACCACACAGACAACCAGCCTAGTGGGGAAGGAAGTAACAAAAGGCATCGACAAGATAGGCATCATCGGCGACATTCCTAATGGCGGGAGAAATGGTCCCCTTTATGGGGTTGAACTTGCCATGGAGGCAATACCAGCGATAATCTAACCCAAAGAACTATACCCTGCTGGAAGCGACACCAACGGTGAAGACCGAACAGGGTCTGGATGGATGTCTTCTGGAAAAAGGTGGTATTCTTCATCAGACACTGGAATGCCCTCACTGCCATTAGGACTAGATGATTATATGTCTGAATAAATCGTAAGATCTTGCAAAAGAGTACAAGGGCTAGGAGGTATAATAGTAGCCAAAAACGACGATCTCCATGTGAGAGGGGGAAAATGTTCCCCAACCCCAAATCCAAACTAAGCGTTGGAAAGAAGCCAATGAAACTAAATTGCTTCACTAAAGGGGTACTTTGATGGGATGACAAACTGCTCAAGCTTGGAATACCTAGAAGTATGCAAAGTTTCAGATGAATCGTCTGTATAGGGACTACCAGTAGACGAAACTGATGGTTTCGCCACTGTGACTGTAGCACATAAAAAGGGGGGAAAAGATCAAAAAGATGATTCTTGGATCAAAACCAAGGAAAAAAAAAATAGGCCAACTAATCAAACTTTAAAGGGCGTGTAATCGTGGGTAGTTTATTATACCAACTTGAAACCAAACATTCACGGTTTCATGTTTTAAGAGTCGAGAAACAGTCAAATATGACTCTATTCTTCTTTAGTTTGAAATGAGTGTGAAAGGACATGTTCTCAATGATCTTTTCAAATTTATGGAGTCAGTAAAGATCGAAAATGACTGCTCAGGTAGTCTAGGTAGAAGGGTGTACCAGGTTCCCGTGAACTGCCATATACACCTTGGCTATAAAAAGAAAGAGAAATCAACCAAGGACTTGATGTACGTTTAGGTAGTCTCCTCGAATGTTGTGTTCGGTGGATCACGATTACAAGGCGGCAGACTCGGCTTCCTACGAATAAAAGGATTGCAACCTAGAGTGGTCTCACTTTATATACTCGATGGTACGGGGAGCACAAGTTCGTACTAGCGTTGTCTAAAGCCAGGTGGCGAGCGACAACTGCTAGGTTTAAAGACGCCAGAAAACGTCTTTAACTTAGACCACTAAATATTTCGTTAGTTTTCAATGTTGCATTAGGTTAATTGAATAAATTTTAAGTTGATCTTGTATTTATGTTTCAATTCCAAGGTCCTACCGAATGTTGAATCTCACGAATCCCTAAATGCAAGCTACATGCCATAAAATACCATTTCATTCAATGAAAGGTTATTTACGAGAGAGTTAAGAGATTCCAAGTGATGGAAATAATATTAACATACAAAAACATCCACTACTGAATCTGATGCAAGCTAACGAAACTTAAAAGCTCTTCGCTAGGATTATATAATGCTAGAAATGTGAAAGATTTTCCAATTTTCACTATGCTAATCAAGAATGCAAAAGATTTTTATTTTTTTTTGTAGTTTTCAATACATCAGAGCAAGTGCACTAAATGATATGAAAAATAAATCAAAACACCAATTTGAGAATGGTGAAGTGATATTTGAAACAAAAAAATTTCACTCAACTCAAAACAAGCAAAACAAGACTCAAACCAATGACGAAATCCCTCAAATCAAAGAAAATATCTCAGAAGAGATCCAAACAAGCCGTGTAATCTAGGCTTGGAGTGACAAGAGTAAAACTAAACGAATAGAAGGAAAATCACTCAATTAACGCAATCACTCAAATGAATCGAAGAATCTGAATGCAAAGAAGCAAAAATGAAGTTGACTAGGAAACCAAGAACCCAAAAACTCTCACGGGAGGCTCAGCAGGCTGAAGCACCTAGAAAACCTAGGACTGAAAAGAAAAACTACCAGAAAAGGGAAAAAAACCGAAGGATAAGGGCTAATATCAGTCAAAACAAACCCAAATCATTCAAATCAAGATATGAAAATACCCAGAGACACCAAGATGAACCAAAAAACTCCAAAAACATGGAAAACCCTAGCACCTACAGGAATTGGAGTGACTGTCTGGCTGTAATTTGCACCAGACAGGAGATGACATGAGTGATAAACTAGAAACAAATTCCAACTAGCATGAATGTCAGGCTGGAACCCATGCCAATCAAGTCAACCTTAGAAAGATGCAAATTTTGGAAAAACAGAGGTCAAATTGATCCTCTGGGGCTCAACAAGGGTCTTAGACTCAGCAAAGATAACCAGAAAAGAAAGCTAAGCAAGAAAATACTAGGAAGACGACCTAAAGGATAAAATACAAACTCACACTGATCCCCAGCAGAGTCACCAATTTTTTGATGAGGTAAATCCCCTCTATGGACAGAGGCAATCCCACTAGCCCTAGAGTGGGTCTAGCAACAAACAAAACACGCTACGATATCGATTCCTAGTTATAAAAGACAAAGCTACGATGGATATATTAGCTCAAGTCCTAAGCTACTGTTGTCGAAGAAGAATTGTTGCTTCCCATTCCTAGCTTGATAGATCATAATCCTTTCGCTCACCGCATTCGGACACCTATACATATGCAGAGAAAAGAGATGACATACAATGTAATAATTAAAACATGTAAATATCAATCAGTCGTAAAAGGTTGAATCAAATTGCATTACACCAATAAGAAATACAACGATGGAACCAATAACATAGTCGAGCATATATTAAAATATGAAAGAAATATTACAACCGAGTTCCAACATCGTGTTCTTCCTTCGGTAGGGCTTCCAGCGGAGCGTGTCTCAGAAAGCTTGTCGGGAATTTAGACAAGGCTTTATCTCTTATGGGGTTCACCTTGGCTCTGCTCCTAATAATCGCTCAGCTATAGTTTTCTTCCCAAATGTTCAGCTAGCTTGCAAATAGAGAGGGCAAGCTTTTATAGAGGGAGAAGGAGAGGTTCGGATCCCTATAATATGGGGGAGAGTTTTATCTCTTAGGAAGGTTCCATGAGAGGTGGAAAACCACTTCCTAATTAGGGAGATCTGGAGACAAACATCCCAACCTCTTTTTGATGATTCGTTCTAAAGTAGCTAGAACCGAAATTCTGCCTTTTATTTTTTAAAAACATTCCCAAATAGGCTTGGCACGAGAAATACATAGGTACAGAGCACCAGGTGGAATGGGCTTAGTGTAAATTTCCCAAGTAGGTGCGAGTGATGAACTGGTTGCTCGCGCCAATGCCCAAACATATGTTTTTAGTGATTTTCTGAGGAAATTTTCTTCAGGAGAATTCTTTCCCTTATGCAGAAGGATGCCATCAAGGTGTTTTCAGGACATTTTATTGTTCATATATCATGAGAATAGTCCTCCAATGTACGGGATGAGGGATTTCAGGCACGGTGACAAAATGCTATGAGTTAGCTACCCTAAATAAAGTGGGAAAATTAAAATAAAATTTTAGGGAAATAAAAATAGAAAGGAAAGCTTCATTCTTGTTTTAAAAGTCCCATTTGCTGCTAGTCTAAATCAGCCCATAAAAGGAGAAATTTCTATGGATTAAATATCAATTATTAACCCATATCCTATGTTTTAAACCATAATAATATGCCCCCACCACTCTTCCCATTTCATTTCATTTCCCTAAAAAACATATCCCACCATTAATTCATTTTATTTACATTTCCCTAAAACATATCCCTTCATACATTCCCAACATTTTATTTAATAAAACTTAACCCCACCATTCCACATCATCGCATCTACCATCCTCCAACACTCGCACATATCCGACAGTCCACCTCAGACCTGTCGACATCTAATGGTCGTCATGGCCTTTGGGTCCCCCTCCACCATCTGAACTTTATCACCGTGGGGAGGTCAGAAAAGAATTGTATTCTGGAACTGCTCGCTAATACGTATCATCTCCATATGATTTCAGACGCCTCTCAGGAAAAAGCGTAAACCTTCTTACCCCTCCTCCAAAATTCATTTCGGGTATAATGCTTACCTTTGATTGACCGTTGCACATCTATGCATTTACCACTCTTCCACTTCCACCTCATTAGTCGTTAGCCACCATAATTAATTCCCTCTAGATTTCCATTATGAATCCAATAACCTATATGTTAACCCACGCCATCAACGAAAAATATATTTTCTCTATTAAACCTTTGAAACCCCTCTGCAAACTTCTTATTATGTTTACAAGTTATAACACTTCATTGTTTGCATGTTTTCTAGTAATCGAGAGGCACTGCAATTTAGTGAGGAACACCCGATCTTATCATCTTGCATTCTCTTCCCCATACTTGCTCAAAGAATTTTCTTTTTTCTCACATAACCTTCATTCATCCCTTTGCTAAAAATCAATTCCACTATCAACTGTAGCCATTATGCCTCCCAAGGATAAAAGGCCCAATAAAAACATCAATCCTCTCATTTTCCCTCCTCTAGACCTTCATCATATCCCTATGGCTGATAGATATTATAGAATCTATGAAATGCATTATAATATTGATATTCTTGAGATGTACTATTGGCTTGAAGACAAATCGATTGAGAAATCTGATTAAATCTAGCTCTGGGAGTCAAACCTACCCCGTTATACCTTTCCTCCTAGCCATAGTGCTCCTAATTTCATTAGGAAATGTCATGCATCCTATTTTCCAAGCCAGAGAGCCATAATCAATTCCAATTCCCAATTTTTGTTTACCATAACTCCTAAAGCCATTTAAAAAATGATGGTGGCCCCCACAGTATAAAATGGTTCCCCATTTTCTCATGAAGCTCTGGTTGAAATATATCAGAGATTAGACCTTGCTAAGAGAACACAAACCTTAGAATTGTTCCTAGCACAAGATGCTTCATTTTCTAAGAGAAAACCTCCTTATCCTTCATCCCTATTCCCTGAGAGAACAAAGAAGATAACCATTGTTCTATCTTACCTGCTTCGATACTAATATGATCAACATATAGATGAGGCCACTATCAAATTTATCTTACTCTTTTCCAATGATGTCAAACCTTCCATAGTGTTCAATTTCAGTCATTTCCTTGCAGATTCCATTCGTCAAAAACTCCTCTATTTAAAAATATAGGAGGTATTTAAATATAAATTTTTCTTAATCTACATGTTCATATAATTTGAAGGAGACAACATTAAATTTTCATTTCATAAATTAAACGAGAAAGGAGACCAACAGTGAGTGATTTTCTGGACCACTCTAGTTTTGAAAGATCAAAATGAGTTCTCATACAACCAATTCATTGAGATGTTTTTCGACCCAGCTATTAGTATTCTATGCACCAGAGATAAACCAAGAATCTATGAAGAAATTTAGAATATTTTACAGCTATCAAAACATGTACAAACAAGATATTGGTACCTATATTAAAACTATACAAAAATAAGAGTTTTTGGACGTGATCTGCAACCATATAAGTTGCCAAAATTCCTCCCAATGAGGATTTTTTCTTTAGAATTCATCAGGAAGATGATCAACATGGATCAATTCCATCTTTTTGTTGCTAAGGAAAAGTCTCAGTTTAAGCTAAAAATGCAGGTTGGTCCATTCATATGTAACAACAGGAAAGCAGGAGCATAGGAAGACCACCTATTAAAGAAAATGCAGTTTGATTTAATCTTCACTTGCTGATATGATCCATTTGGGATAGTTTCTAAATTAAGGGTAGAAACCAATTCTACTCCTTACTTTCACACACCAAGGCTAGAAATAGAGAAGTATAAGAACAAGCCAAAATGCATAGAAAACACATTGCATGAGGCAGAAGAACAACCAAATTCATCATCAACAGTGGAGAATCCTACAAATCAGGAAAATATAGCCAAAAGGAACAGAGAAGAAGGATCCCCTTCAGGGGAAAATATCTTTAGAAAATGATTCAAAATCATGTACAAAAAGAAAGCTAAGCTTAGCTCTAGATTAAGAATTAGCAAGAATTTAGTGCGGTAAACTCCTATCAACACTAATGAGCGTCTTATATCCTCATCAATAGGTGAGTAGTCCACACAGTCTCCTGCTACCTCCATTACTACCTCAGATCACCAAAAAATCATGCATATAGGTACATCAACTTCAAGTGAGCCAGAGAATAGCACCATGGATATATTCAAGGAAATAAAACTAAAAAATTAAGCCTTTAAGATAAACACATACAACCAATTCTGGAAACAAACTTCAAGTTCCCAAAGCAAGCTATTGGAAGCCTTCAACGCAGAGAAAGGAAGAATTATAATGTCATTTCTTCAAGCACAAGTTCCTCAACCTAACGGAGAAGAAGACTATAAGAATAAATCTCTTAAGTTTGATGTCAGAGACATACATCGCATTGATCAAATGGATATGCATTAACAAACTAGGGAGATGATCTTTTCCATTGTAAATAACACTATTATGTCTTTATATAAATTTTAGGTGACACTAGCAAATGTCTGGTCAGAACTCAACATGGAAAAGGTCTCATATTTTTCCAAAGATACCACGATTTGGTAATAAAATTGGGTTATGATGATGCAAATTTTAATTCTTCAGAGAAGTTAACTATGAAAAAGAATGCAGATATTGCAACCTTAAGCAAGCAGTTTAAACTACCAAGAACAAAATATCCTTTAGCCAAGGAATTTGAAGAGACAGAGACAAAAAATTTATACATGATGAAGTTTATTTTACGACATAGTACACAGTTGAAGCATATGGAAACATACATGTAAAAGTGGATTAAAGAAGGCAAGAAACCAGCCAAGCAAGTTGCTTCTTTAGAAGCACTTCTTATGAGAGATATTCCCACTACTATAGCTGCTACCACTAGTAAAGGAGATGCTATAGACCAGTTAGCCTATGCACTCCAAAACATGACCTTGCATACTAAAGAAATAAAGAAGTTACAGGGAAAAGTGAAACTTCTAGAGGATCAACAAAAGAATTCTAAAACTTTCCATGCATCATAGCTTCAGAGAGCTATGAAAAAAGTAGAAATATGGAAGAAGTCAACCAATGAAGCTTCTGTTGGTTACACTCTTGGTAATGTCAAAGAAATCATTGGAACAAAATCATTGAGAAAATTAATGAAATTTTCCCATCTATCAAGATAATATTTGAGCAGGAGGAGTTAGTAGAAAAGGGAAACCAGACAATTTCTAATATAAACACTCAACTAAGAGAAATGCCTAATACTACCAGGAACATTATAAAGTTTCTAAACTCTAAGGAAAACCAAGAATTGTATGAGCTAGGGGTAGATGACAAGACTGAGACTATCCTTGAAGTAAAGAAATTTTTGACAAAAAATAACTTAGTAGTGCAGTTAATAGAGAAGTGTCACACTCTTCATGTGGTAATCAACAGGTTTCTCTCAAGGATTAATGCATTGATTAAAAAAGGTATGCCCTCATTGTTTGTTATAAATGAAAAATTATTTCAAAAGGAAGATTATATGAAGAAGCTCAAAGAAATAGTCAGGTCTGCATCCATGTCTTCTATTCAAGGTTCTATGACAGTCAAAGCATTTTATAATGTTGTTGAAGATATCAGTTTTATTCACTATGAGATAAAACACATTTTCACTATAAAACCCATTTTTACAAACTACACTGAGGTAGATGAAATCTACCGCAAGGTTATTAAATTTTCAATTCCAAATGAGGAGCGGTGGGAGAGGCTTTTCGATTACCAAGATTACAGGACAAGTCATTGTGCCAGCACAACACTCAGTTCTCCAACTCAGTACTAAAAATTTGGTGACTCAGCAATAGTTTTATAGCAGAACAGGGCCAAAAATGCAGATTCACTCCTTTTAGATCAATTTATTTCCTTTATGTTCATTTTCAAAAAATATATTTTTCCTAGTCACTCAAGCATTGATTGTAATATTTTACATTTTGTATAAATACTTCATTCATTGAAGTATTCGAGGTTGGACCCTTGAGCTAGTTATCAAACAAACTTGTAATAGCTGGAGCATTTCTGATTGAATAAAGGATTCTGGATTTTACTTCATATGGCTTGTGTTCCTATGAGTTATTTCCATTTTGTTTTTCATTATGTGTTGATCATATAATTTCATTCATTAATAGTTATCCAATTGGAAATTTGATTGAATCTTAGTTTCATTTTCGATTCATTTTGAAGTTGTAATTGGATTAAGAGATTAATTTACAAAGCTATTTGTTATTATAAATTCTTCTTGAAATTTAATTACATGTAGGTTCCTGTTATGAATTAATTATATTTTGTTGATTATGAAAACATAGTTTTCATAACTTCTGACAATAAATGGTTAAATAATGTGTCTGATATTAAATAATTTATATTTATACATTATTCTATCCATCCCACTTTTAATCAGATTAACCATATGTAATTAATAAAGAGGCTTTTATTTTATCAAAGATCTTTCTATGTTAAAACACCTGTTTCAAAAAAAAATTCACTGGTCATCCACTATTAAAAAACAAACAAACATTTTAGATGATTTGGCATAAGTTATCGACCTTAGTTTATCTCAAAGGACAACAACATATTGGCATTGTTTCTAGGGAGACGAAGAATTGAAAGGTAAATTTTCCCCAGGCCAACGATTTTCCCCTTTCCTTTAAGGTGAATAAAGGATAATGATATAGGTCAAAAAATTTCACCTGGCGATTCCAATGGCTCAAATTGGCTCCGTTTAAGCACACTAGATCACATTATGAATTTGAGATTGTTAACCCTTTACCAGATTCAGAAAGACTTATTAGGGAGGCCTCTTTAAGAAGAAAACAAAACATTTATGCTTATTCCTCTTCATATTTACACCCTTAAGAGCTTTCATTTGTAGATCTGATTTCAATAATATGATCTCATCCTCATTCAACTCAAGTATCTCCTAGAATTTATAAACTTTATTAAAAATGATTAGATCTTCAACAACCTTCTTAATAGAATAACGTGAGTCATATCAATTTCCTTCTTTCCTTGTAGATTCACCTACATCTGAGAGTGTTGGCAATATGATGCAATATGTTGTCCTTGATCACAACCTACTTGATAAAGTTTTCCTTGATGGAAACCTACTTGATGAGTTTCCTATGATAAGCAACCTATGTCCTAAAGATGTAAAAATGATGTTTCTACAGGTCAGTTCAGGTGTGGCAGAGAAAGGAATTTTAGTAACTGTTAGAGAAATGAAACAAAAAATATTTCTTAATGTATACGTAGGATTGATGAAGGAAACTAGCATATGGATGTAATGTATACACTACTTTTATTAAGGCAACCCGCGTATACATTCAAAATTAGTATATACACAATTTTTATGAAGAGAATTCATGTACACACGCGGATAAGAACGATCCAAGTTGTGTATTCCTTTTGTGCTCTAAAATTATGATACCAAGGGGCATTACCATGGTATTAGCCCAGAGTTTTGAGTGTTGTGTCATTTATTTGATTCCTTCAAAAGAATACTGTCGGTAGTTGTGTTGTTTTGACTCATGGTATTGATAAAGGCTAAATATATATAAGGAGAAGAAGATCATAGTGCATGGTGTGCATGTGTAATGGCTATCACTAATATTTCTCTCTGAAGTATATATGCATAACATGAACTCTTTTTTATTGATAAATCTAAAATTATGATGCACCCTTGGATATATTGATGGATCAAGATCTCTAGATATGAAATGAATTTATTCTTGCATGATCCATTGAAGAGATGATTAGATCTGAGACATAGCACATGTTTGTTGAAGCGGAGTGAAGAAATCTATTGAATTAACATTTACAGATATATACGCTAGTTTTTCTCAGTAAAATAGCATATATACGCGGGTTTTCTTTAGAAAAGGTGCGTATGGAAGTTAGGGTTTTCTGAAGATTATTGTAGAGGTTTTTTGTTATTGCTGCTACTGTTTATGATGTTTGTTAATGAATTCTTCATGAAGATCTATTTTTCTTGAATACTGTACATGCTCCTAAGTTGAATATGTCCAAATATGATCAATAAGTGAGTAAAAATGGTTAATGATGACTGATTGTTTAAAGGTTCTGTATTTCTGAAAAGATGTCTAACTCAAAGCCTCAGATCTAGATCTGAGACAGATCATATTCTGAAAAACAATATTCACAGATCTATACACAGGTTGATGTGAAGTAAAGTGCGTATACACATGGATTCAGTGAAGCAAAGTAGCATATACATTTTAAGATGATGAATTTTTAGGGTTGATTTCAAGTCTGCATACTTATTCTGAAGTCTGGGTTATTTTTGTGTTCTAGTTACAATGTTCTCACTATACTGATTGAAGTTTGGGTTAAGTTTATTATTGATGATCTTTATGATGAGTTGAGTTGAAGCTATGAGATCTAGTATGAAAATTTATGAAACATGGTCTGTAGTGATTCTGAGGGAAGTAGACGCTTCCTTCCAGTAGAATTTGGTGCTCTGATTAGGGGGTTCAAGCTCCCTTCTAGTAGTGATTGGTAAACGAGATTAGGGTGTTGTAGCTCCCTTCCAGTAGCAGCTGGAGAACGATAGAAAGTTGTAGCCTTCTATAGGTAGATACCTACGTACTGACATGAGTCTGCATCAGTACAAAAATTGTAAACATTTTTCCATATAATAAATATTGAAGACATAGATGATAACAATGGTGGTTTTCTCCCAAATTGTGTTTCCACCCTAAATTTTGGTTTTCATGTGTATTTCTCTTGTGTGATGTTTTATTCTACTGTTACTTCACATATTTTATGATTATCTAGTAGATGCATGACTGAAAAACTGAGTTAAATATTTTTTCTAAAAAGTGTTTCTAAACAATAAAATTATATCAACATACACTAGTTTCGTTTGGTATATGTGCATGTATACGCGAGTTGGGTTCATAAAAGCCGTGTATGGAATTCAGTAAAGAAAAAGGAAAATATTTCAGTAAGCTGTAAATACTTATTCAGCTTGACTCTCAGTATTTTTCCCAACAATTGGTATCAGAGGAGGTCCTTCTGAAGAAGCTTAATCGCTAGAAGGAAGATCAGCTAATATGAGAAATCAAGATGGAACAACATCTATTAGGCCTACTCTCTTAAATGGAAACACTTTAATATTCCGGAAGACAAGGACGGGATCATATTCTCAATCTCTTGGAGTATATGTATGGGCTATAGTTGAAGGAGGTTATCAATATCCAGCATTAGTTCCAACAGATGCAGCAAAAAGAAATAAATATGAAACCAATGCAAAGGTGTTCAGTGCATTATTGGGAAGTCTTACTGCATTAGAATTTGTCAAAGTCATGCAATTGAATACAACAAAGGAGATATGGGAAAAAAAAATTCTAAGCTATGAAGGTGATACCAAGGTAAAAAGTGCTAAACTCCGAATTCTCATAATTCAATATGAAAATCTTCGGATGCATAATGAGGAAAGAATTTACAGTTTCTTTTTATGTCTAGATGATATTTTAAACCGTATGAGAAATTTAGGTGAAACCATAACTGACACTACTATGGTAGAAAAGGTTTTAAGATCTCTAACTACAAAATTCAAGTCAAAAGTGTCTGCTATTGAAGAGAAGCAGGATCTACAAAATTTTACTATTTTTCAACTTCACGGTATTTTGACTTCTTGTGAAATGAGAAAAGGAGGTCCATATGAAGTCAAAGAAGTTGTCTTTAGAGCTACTGTAAAAGGAAAAGAAGTAGAAGAACACAAATGATCAGGGTATGTTTTAGAAGAATACGAGATGAATTTTGTAAAGTAGACGCAGCTTGGCACTGGAAGGTTCAAAGGTAAGCTTCCTTTTAAATATTTTTCTTGTGGAAGAGTTGGTCATTATGCTGCTAAGTGTCCCCATAAAGAAAAACATGAAAATATAAAGGAAGTGGAAAAAGGAAATAAGAATCAGTTTATTAATAGAAAAAGTTATTATACTCATGAAGATAGTGATGGGCTATCAAATAGTGAAGAAGGATAATTTGATCAAGATGTTAGACTACTCATGGCTTTTGAAAATGACTCTAGTGAGGTTATAAATACATTTATGGATGCACTAGAAGAAAATTATTTTCTTGAAGAAATTAATCAGCTCAAAATATGTTTGGAAGAAAAAAAAATTCCATAGATACTCTAAAGAATCAGCTTACAGAAAAGGAGAAGCACAATGAGAAATTAGAATTTGAAATAGTAAGTCTAAGAAAGGAAATTAAGAAAGAGAAAATTGTAAATCTTAGATTTTCTAAAGGAACTGAAACCTTAGATGAAATTATCAAGGTTCAATGCTCTCCTTTTTTAAATATGGGTCTTGGATATATCAAAGAATCCTCTCAGTCTTTAGCACCAAGTTGTTTAAATGCAACTAAAGCCAGCCTATAAAATTCCGTCACTCAGTAAGAGAACATAGAAACTTCACAGGTAAAGCATGACCACTTCAATACAAAGAAAAATAGAAGAAATATCAATTAGATAAATACCAATCAATAGGTAAAAACAAATAGAAGGTTTCATGATCGCAGAAATTTCTTCTTTAATGGGCAATGTTTCTCATCTCATAATTTTGGTCATAAAGTTGTTCAATGTGTTGCATACAAAACCATCCTGACCAGAGAAGCAAGAAAGCAAAGAAATGAGACTGGAATAAACAAGAATACTTATAACCACTTTTCTCCTCTTCAAAATTAAATTGAATGTGCTTATTGCAATAAATTTGGTCATGGAGAATCTGAATGTAGGAGCAAACTTCAACCAAAAGAGCATATACCTTCAAATTCACGGGTACGGAGAAATAAATACTTATAGGTTGAGAAATATGGCATACCCTTATTTTCATAAGGGGAAAAAAATCAATGGTACATTGATAACTGATGCTCAAAACACATGACAGGTGATAGAAATAAAATCCTTGCATACAATGCTCCAGAAAGAGAAAATAATGTTAACTTTGGAAATGATACTCTTGTATCTTTAAAGGAAAAGGTTATTTTTCTCTAAAATAAAAGGTAAAATCTAACAATGTTATGTATGTGGATGGATTAAAACATAACCCGTTAAGTGGGTGTCAAATGTGTGATCAAGGAAATGAATTTGTTTTTAGCTCAAAATAATGTGTGGTACGTGAACTAGACACAGGGAAAACAATAATAAAAGGAACTAGAACACCAAGCAATATGTATATATTGAAAGGTTGCAAATAATAATGATACTTGCGTAAATCTTCAAAAAATTGGTTATGTCAGAGAAGATGGGGGAACTTGAGCTTCTCTCAAACCAACAAATCTAGCAGACTCAAAGTTTTTCGTGATCTTCCCAGCATCACTTTGCCTGAAAATACCATATGAAAATCTTGCCAATTCGGTAAGAAAACCAGAGTGAAATTCAATGCCAAATAAGGATCAGCAAGTAAGCCTCTTGAACTCATATATACTGAATTATGTGGACCTATGAGAAAAAAATCACCCCATGGAGAACAATACTATATTATGTTTATTGATGACTTCTATAAAAAGTGTTGGATTGGGTTACTAGAACAAAAAGATGAAGCATTTGAAAATTTTGAGATCTTCAAAGCCCTGATTGAAAATGAATTAGATCTAAAAATCAAATTTTTTAGATCTGACCTTAGAGGGGAGTATATATCAAATGAATTATTTGATTTTTGTGAAAAACATGGCATAAAAGACAGTTTTCTGTAACTGGAACCCCACAATGAAATGGTGTGGCAGAAAGAATGAATAGAACAGTTCAACAAATTACTCGTGTTATGCTTGATGATTCTAGAACACCTAATACATTTTAGGGAGAAGCAGCGCATACCACAATAAATATTCTTAACAAGGCTCATGTTTGTGTGAATAGTGATAAAACTCTTTATGAGCTCTCTTATGGTAATCTTCCAACTGTAAATCATTTTAGAGTTTTTGGAAGAAAATGTTTTACCAAGAACAATGATGAAAAAATTGGTAAGTTTGTACCTAGAGCAGATGAAGGAATATTTCTTGGCTATTCATCTAGAAGTAAAGCATATAAATGTTACAATAAAAGACTTTGGAAGATTTTTGAATTCATTGATGTTGTAATTGATGAGTCTCTCTCAGCTCCTAAAATCGAAATACCAACAAAAAATGAAGATGATGATAATTTATATCCTCCTACATCAAATAGCAACAACATGGAAGGGGAACCCTATGAAGTAATAGAAGCTAATCTATCTGAAAAAGCTCCATCTAGCTCTGCTCAAAAGAATCATCTAGAATCTCAAATTTTGGAAAAAAAGGGATCAGGTGTCCAAACAAGAAGAACTCTTGTAGGATCTCCTAGCTATCTGGAATTTCTGTCCACTATTGAACCTCAGAATTTCAATCAAGGTAGCAAAGATGAATGTTAGATTCAAGCCATGAACGAAGAACTTGATCAGATTGAAAAGAATCACACTTGGGAATTATTTCCAAGACCTCATGATAAAAATGTTATTGGAACAAAATGGATATTAAAAAACAAGTTAAATGAAAATGGAGATGCTATTAGAAACAAATCTAGACTTGTTTGTAAAGGGTATGCTCAACAAGAGGGTATAGACTTTGAAAAATGTTTTTCTCCTGTAGCTATAATTGAAGCCATAAGAATGTTTATTTCCTTTTCAAGCTTTCAACAATTAAAATTTTATCAAATGGATGTTAAATCTACATTCCTCAATGGTGATATAGAAGAAGAAGTTTATATAGAACAACCAGAAGGATTCATTTTCGGAAATGATGAAAAAATTGTTTGTAAACTTAAAAAGGCTTTATATGGTCTCAAACAAGCTCCAAGAGAATGGTACTATCATCTTGACAAATAGCTTCATAAACAAGGTTTTTCAAAGGGATCTGTTGATTGCAACTTATAGACAAAAATTGAAAATGATAAACTATTGATTGTAGTTGGATATGTTGATGACATCATTTTTGGAAGTAATGAAGAGTCCACAAGTCAGAAATTTTCTTCTGTTATACAGCAAGAATTTGAAATGTATTTACTTGGGGAACTAACGTTTTCTCTTGGCTTATAGGTGCAACAAGAAAAAGATGGCATATTTTTACCAGAAGAAAAATATTTTTAAAAAGTTCTAAAGAAGTATGGGATGGAAGACTGCAAACTGTAAGTACACCAATGGTAATTGGGTGTAACCTCAGTCCTCATGATGATTTTTCCATGGTGAATCAACCAGAATACAGATCCATGATTTGAAGTCTGCTTTATCTAACCAGGACAAGACCTAACATTATGCATGCAGTTGGGATTTTTGGACGATTCCAAGCTAATCCAAAACAGTCACACCTTCAGGCTGTAAAAAGAATATCCAAATAACTACAAGGGACTCGAGACTTTGGTATATCATATCCAAAGAATTTTGATCTCACTCTTAATGCATACAAAAATGTGGATTGGGATGGAAATGTTGATGATCGAAAAAGCACTAGTGGTGGTGCATTCTATATGGGGCCCCAATTAGTATCTTGGTTCAGAAAGAAACAAAGTTATATTGCCTTATATAGAGTAGAAGCATAATATGTGGCTATCGCATCATGTTGCACACAACTCCTTTGGATGATGCAAACTATAAAAGAAATTCAAGTCAAATGTTCACCTCCCATCTCCATTTTATGTGATAATACAAGTGCTATTAGTATCTCAAAGAATCATGTTATGCATTCCAAGACTAAGCAAATTTCTATCAAGTATCACTTCCTATGTGAGAAAGTGCTTGAAAAAAATGTCAAACTAGAGGATGTTCCCTCCAAAGAAAAATTTTCTTATATAACCTCTGCCCAGGGAGGCATTCAAATATCTCATACAGAAGATCAGATTTGTCTCTGCCTCTCTGATATACGCGAGTTTCTGTGCATAAAATCGTGTATGGGTTTTGTTGACAGATATTCTCTGGGTCAGAATTTAGACCTGATGTGGTGTTGTTGGGTAATCTCAGTTTTTATCCAGTCGTTATCTTTTTGTATCATTCTATGATATTTATCTCCTTGATATAGATTATTTGATGAATTGGTTGTTGAAAGTGTTCAGGATGCACAAGCTTGGGGGGAGCACCTACCTTGTTGAAGAGGATGCATTGTTGGAATTCTGATTTGGTTTTTGATTTATGATTTATATCTTGAGGTCTTTTGGTCTTGGTTATGAAAATCCATTTCTGTAATTTGATGCAAAAGGAAATGTTTATACTCATGATGTAAATTTTTATACTCAGTCATGTAAGGACTTTGTCAAATTGTAAACCCACTTGGTTGTGTATTTGAGTCAAAATTTGTAAACCCACTTGGTTGGGTGGTTCAGTCAAATATGTAATTCCACTTGGTTGGATCATTGATGTAAGTATGAGTCCTTGGTGATAGGAAAGTTCATACTCAGTTGAGTTATAGAGTCATGTACTTCATTGAAAAATATTTCTGAATATTCAGCATGAACTCAGGGGGAGCATGGTCAATACACTGCACATTAGATCTACAAAGCTCTTATTTATACAAGAAAAGAAAAACCTTGTTTTGGTGTTAATCTGCCCTTTTCCCTTGATGAAAAATGGGGAGAATATTTTGGTGTTTTAATAATGGTTATGATTAATGTATTTATCTATTGTGGTGATCAAACACCATCATGGTTTCCATCATGTCCAAAGGGGGATATTGTTGGCAATATCATGCAATATGTTGTCCTTGATGGAAACCTACTTGATAAAGTTGTCCTTGATGGAAACCTACTTGATGAGTTGCCTATGATAAGCAACATATGTGTTAAAGATATAAAAATTTTGTTTCTATAGGTCATTTCAGATGTGACAGAGAAAGGAATTCCAGTAAGTTCAAGAGAAGTGAAACAAGAAATATTTCTCAATGTATACGTAGGTTTGATGAAGGAAACCCATGTATGGATGCAATGTATATGCTACTTTTATGAAGGAAACTTGAGTATACATTCAGAATTAGTATATATGTAGTTTTTATGAAGAGAAGTTACGTATACACGCGGATAAGAACGATCCAAGTCATGTATTGCTTTTACGCTCTAAAATTATGATACCAAGGGTCATTACCATGGTATTAGCCCATAGTTTTGAGTGTTGTGTCATCTATTTGATTCTGTCCAACGAATAACATCAGAATTTGTGTGGTTTTGACTCATGGTATTGAAAAATGCTAAATATATATAAGGAGAATAAGATCATAGTGCATGTTATGCATGTGTAAGGGCTATCACTATTATTTCTCTCTGAAGTATATATGCATAAGATGAACTCTGTTTTATTGATAAATCTGAATTTATGATGTACCCTTGGATATATTTATGGATCAAGATCTCTAGATACGAAATGAATTTATTCTTCAATAATCCATTGAAGAAATCATTAGATCTGAGACCTAGAGCATGTTTTCTGAAGTGGAGTGAAGAAATATGGGTAAGTTCTATATATCTACAAAGATTTTGCTGAATTAATATTTACAGATCTATACGCTATTTTGCTTCAAAAAAGGCACGTATAGAAGTTAGGGTTTTATGTAGCTTATTGTAGAGGTTTTTTTTTATTGCTACTATTATTTATATTGTCTATCAATGAAGTCTTCATGAAGATATGGGTTGCTTGAATACTGTACAAGTTGCTCCGTTGAATATGTCCAAATATGATCAATAAGTGAGAAAACATGGTTAATGATGACTGATTGTTTAAAGGCTCTGTATCTATGAGAAGATGTCTGAATGAAAGCCCCAGATCTAGATCTGAGATAGATCATATTGTGAAAAATAGTATTCATAGATCTATACATAGGTTGGTGTGATGGAAAGTGCGTATACACACATGTTCAGTGAAGCGAAGTAGTGTATGCATTTTAAGATGATGAATGTTCAGGGTTGACGTTGAGTTTGCATACTTATTCTGAAGTTTGGGTTATTTATGTGTTCTGGTTACAGTGTTCTCACTGTACTAATTGAAGTTTGGGTTATTTTTATTATTGATGATATTTATGATGAGTTGAGTTGAAGTTGTGGGGTCCGATATGAAAATTGATGAAATGTGGTCTGTAGTGATTCTGAGGGAAGAAGAAGCTTCCTGCCAGAAGAATTTGGTGTTCTGATTAGGGGGTTGAAGCTCCCTTCCAGTAGTGACTGGTAAATGATATTAGGGAGCTGTAGCTCCCTTATAGTAGCAGCTGGAAAATGAGAGAAGGTTGCAAACTTCTGCATCAGTAAAAAAATTGTAAACAATTTTCCATATAATATATATTGAAGACAGAGACGACAACAATGGTGGTTTTCTCTCAAATTGGGTTTCCACCTAAAATCTTGGTGTTCATATGTGTTCTTCTTATGTGATGTTTTATTATACTGGTACTACACATATTTTCTAATTATCTAACAGATGCATGACTAAAAAACTATGTTAATGACTGTTTCTTAAAAGTGTTTCTAAATAATAAAATTATATCAGTATACGCTAGTTTCTTTTGGTATATGTGCATGTATACACAAGTTGGGTTCATAAAAGTCACATATAGAATTTGTTAAAGAAAAAGGAAAATATTTCAGTAAGCTCTAAATACCGATTCACCCCCCCCCCCCAGTATTTTTCCCAACGACTGGTATCAGAGGAGGTCCTTTTGAAGAAGCTTAGATGCTAGAAGGAAGATCTGGTAAGATGAGAAATCAATATGTAAGAGAATATATCAAGCCTCCTATCTTCAACGGAAACAATTTAATATTCTGGAATAGAAGTAAAATATCCTATCTTCAGTCTCTTGGAGCAGATGTATGGGCTATAGTTGAAGGAGGTTATCAATATCCAACATCAGTTCCAACAGATGCAGCAGAAAGGAAGAAATATGAAACCAATGCAAAGGCGGTCAATGCATTATTGGGAAGTCTCACTGAATCATAATCTGTCAAATTGATGCAATTGAATACAACAAATGAGATATGGGACAAAATAATTCTAACCTATGAAGGTGATATCAAGCTAAGAAGTGCTAAACTCCAAACTCTCGAAATTCAATATGAAAATCTTAGGATGCATAATGAGGAAAGAATTTCTAGTTTCTTTTTACGTTTAGATGATATTGTAAATCGTATGAGATATATAGGTGAAACCATAACTGACACTACTCTGGTAGAAAAGGTTTTAAGATCTCTAAGTCCGAAATTCAAGTCAAAAGTGTCTTCTATTTTAGAGAAGTAGGATCTACAAGATCTTACTATTGTTCAACTTCATGGTATTTTTACTTCTTGTGAAATGAGAAAAGGAGGTCCATCTGAGGTCAAAGAAGTTGTATTTAGAGCTTTTGCAAAAGGAAAATAAGTAGAGGAACAAGAAGGATCAAGGTATTGTTAAGAAGAAGAAGAGATAAAGTTTGTAAAGAAGCTACAAATATGCACTAGAAGGTTCAAAGGTAAGCTTCCTTTTAAATCTTTTGCTTATGGAAGAGTTGTTCATTATGCTACTAAGTGTCCCCATAAAGAAAAACATGAAAAATAAAAGGAAGTGGAAGAAGGAAATAAGAATTGGTTTATCAATAGAAAATTTTATTATACTCATGAAGATAGTGATGGGCTATCAAATAGTGAAGAAGGAGAATACGATCAACATGTTAGACTACTCATGGATTTTGAAAAGGACTCTAGTGAGGCTAAAGATACCTTCATGGATGCAGTAGAAGAAAATTATTTTCTTGAAGAAATTAATCAGCTCAAAATATGTTTGGAAGAAAAAAAAATTCCCATAGATACTCTAAAGAATTAGCTTACAAAAAACGAGAAGCACAATAAGAAATTAGAATGTGAAATAGTAAGTCTAAGAAAGGAAATTGAGAAGAGAAAAATTTAAATCTTAGATTTGCTAAAGGAACTGAAACCTTAGATGAAATTATCAAGGTTCGATGCTCTCCTTTTGTAAAGATAGGTCTTGGTTATATTAGAGAATCCTCCCAGTCTTCAGCACCAAGCTATTTAAATGAATCTATAGCCAGCCTACAACATTTCTTCACTCAGCAAGAGAACAAAGAAACTTCACAGGTAAAACATGACCACTTCAATACAAAGAAGAATAGCAAAAATATCAATCAGAGAAATACCAATCAGCAGGTAAACAAAAATAGAAGGTTTCATGATCGCAAAAATTTCTTCTTTAATGGGCAATGTTTCTCATTTCATAATTTTGGTCATAAAGTTGTTCAATGTGTTGCATACAAAACCATCATGACCATAGAAGAAAGAAAGCAAAGAAATGAGATTGGAATAAATAAGAATACTTATAACATCTTTTCTCCTCTTCAAAATGAAATTGAATGTGCTTATTGCAATAACTTTGGTCATAGAGAATCTGAATGTAGGAGCAAACTTTAACCGAAAGAGCATAAGCCTTTAAGTTCCAAGGTATGGAGAAATAAGGACTTATAGGTTGAGAACTGTGGCATAGTATTATTTGCATATGGGGAATAAAACCAATGGTACATTGATATGAGATGCTCAAAACACATGACAGATGATATAAATAAACTCCTTGCATACAATGCTTTAGAAAGAGAAAATAATGTTACCTTTTGAAATGATACTCCTACTATCACTAAAGGAAAAGGTTCTGTTTTTTTAAAAGAAAAGGTAAAAGCTAAAAATGTTATGTATGTGGATGGATTAAAAAATAACCTATTAATTGTGAGTCAAATGTGTGATCAAGGAAATAAAGTTTTTTTTATTTCAAAATAATGTGTGGTACGTTAACTTGACATAGGAAAAATAGTAATAAAAGGAACTAAAACACAAAGAAATCTGTATGTATTGAAAGGTTGCAAAGAAAAATGTTACTTGGGTAAATCTTCAAAAAATTGGTTATGGCACTGAAGATTGGGGCACTTGAGCTTCTCTCAAATTAGCAAATCTAGCAGACTCAAAGTAGTTCGTGATCTTCCCAGCATCACTCTCCCTGAAAATACCATATGAAAATCTTGCCAATTCGGTAAGAAAACCAGAGTGAAATTCAATGCCAAAGAAGGATCAACAAGTAAGCCTCTTGAACAAATACATACAGACTTATGTGGACCTATGAGAAAAAAGTCACCGTGTGGAGAATAATACTATATTCTATTTATTGATGACTTCTCTAGAATGTGTTGGATTGAGTTACTAAAAAACAAAGATGAAGGATTTGAAAAATTTCAGATCTTCAAAGCCCTTGTTGAAAATGAATTAGATATAAAAATCAAATGTCTTAGATATGACCGTGGAGGGGAATATATATCAAATTAATTCTTTGATTTCTGTGAATAACATGGCATAAAAAGATAGTTTTTTGTAGCTGGAACCCCACAACAAAATGGTGTGGTAGAAAGAATGAATAGAATAGTTCAAAAAGTGGCTCGTGCTATTCTTGATGATTCTGGAACACCTGATACCTTTTAGGGAGAAGTAGCACATACCAAAGTAAATATCCTTAACAATTCTCATGTTCGTGTGAACACTGATAAAACCCGTTATGAGCTCTGATATGGTAATATTCCAACTGTAAAGCATTTAGAGTTTTTGGAATAATTTTTTTTATCAAGAACACTGATGAAAAAATTGGTAAGTTTGAACCCAAATAATATCAAGGAATATTTCTTGGCTATTCGTCTAGAAGTAAATCATACAAATGTTACAATAAAATACTTTGGAAGATTGTTGAATGCATTGACATTGTAATTGATGAGTCTCTCTTAGCTCCTAAAAGGGAAATACCAACAAAAAATGAAGATGATGATGACGACGCATATCCTCCTACATAAAATAAAAGAAACATGGAAGGGGAACCCTATGAAGCAATAGAAGATGATATATCTAAAAAATCTCCATCCTGGTGTGTTCAAAAGAATCATCCAGAATCTCAAATTTTGGGAGAAAAGGGATCAGGTGTCCAAACAAGAAGAACTTTTGTAGGATCTCCTAGCTATCTAGAATTTGTATCCACTATTGAAACTCATAATTTCAATCAAGCTAGCAAAGATGAATGTTGGATTCAAGCCATGAATAAGAACTTGATCAGATTGAAAAGAATCACACTTGGGAATTAGTTCCAAGAGCTCATGATAAAAATGTTACTAGAACAAAATGGGTATTCAAAAACAAGTTAAATGAAATTGGAGATGTTATTGGAAACAAATCTAAACTTGTTTGTAAAGGTTATTCTCAACAAGAAGGTATATACTTTGAAGAAACATTTTCTCCTATAGCTAGACTTGAAGCCATAATAATGTTTATTTCCTTTCCAAGCTATCAACAATTGAAAGTTTGTCAAATGGATGTTAAATCTTCTTTTCTCAATGGTGATCTAGAAGAAGAATTTTATATATAACAACCAGAAGGATTCATTTTAGGAAATGATGAAAAACTTGTTTGAAAACTTAAAAAGGTTTATATGGTCTCAGACAAGCTCCAAGGGCATGGTACTATCATCTTAACAAATATCTTCATCAACAAGGTTTTTCAAAAGGATCTAATGATAGCAACTTATACAAAAAAATTGAAAATGATAAACTATTGATTGTAGTTGTATATGGTGATGACATCATTTTTGGAAGTAATGAAGAGTCCACAAGTCAGAAATTTTCTTCTGTTATGAATAAAGAATTTGAAATGTCTTTACTTGGTGAACTAACATTTTTTCTTGGCTTACAAGTGCAACAAGCAAAAAATGACATATTTTTATCACAAGAAAAATATCTTAAGAAAATTCTAAATAAGTATGGGATGGAAGACTGCAAACCTGTAATTACACCAATGGTAACTGGGTTTAACCTCATTTCTCATGATGATTATCCCATGGTGAATCAACCAAAATATAGATCCATGATTGGAAGTATGCTTTATCTAACCGAGACAAGACCTAACATTATTCATGCAGTTGGGATTGTTGTACAGTTCAAGCTAATCCAAAAGAGTCACACCTTCAGGCTATAAAAAGAATATTAAAATATCTACAAGGGAATCAAGACTTTGGTATCTCGTATCCAAAGAATGTTGATCTCACTCTTCATGCTTACACAGATGCAGATTGGGGTGGAAATGTTGATTATCAAAAAATGTCTAGTGGTGGTGCATAATATATGGGGCCTCGATTAGTATCTTGGTTCAGTAAGAAACAAAGTTCTATTTATTTATCTATAACAGAATCAGAATATGTGGCTATCGCATCATGTTGCACACAACTCCTTTGGATGATGCAAACTCTACAAGGCATTCAAATAAAATGTTCACCTCCCATCTCCATTTTATGTGATAATACAAGTCCTATTAGTATCTCAAAGAATCTTGTTATGAATTTCGAGACTAAGCACATTCCTATCAAGTATTACTTCCTACGTGAACAAGTGCTTGAACAAAAAGTCAAATTAAAGAATGTTCCCTCCAAAGAACAAGTTGCTAATATATTTACTAAATCTTTACCCAGGCAAGAATTTGAATATCTCAGGCAAATTCCAGGAGTTGTCTCTACCTCTCTAATCAAATCTTCTTAAATTCAAAAGATTAAATTAGATAATTTCGTTTCATAAAGGAGAATCACGTATATACACAAGTTTTTGTGCATAAAAATGCCTATGGGTTTTGCTGATCAATACATTGCACATCATATCTACAGAGCTCTTCTTTATACAAGGAAAGAGAAAAAAAAATTTGGTGTTAATCCGCCCTTTTCCCTTGATGAAAAAGGGGGAGATTATTTTGGCGTATCCATTCTATAGTCTGGGTTATTTTTGTGTTCTGGTTACAGTGTTTTCACTGTACTGATTGAAGTTTGGGTTAAGTTTATTATTGATGATATTTATGATGAGTTGAGTTGAAGCTGTGGGATCCAGTATGAAAATTGATGAAACGTGCTCTATAGTGATTCTGAGGGAAGTAGAATCTTCTTGCGGCCAGTAGAAGCTGGTGTTCTGATCAAGGGGTTGAAGCTCGATTCTAGTAGTGACTGGTGAACGATATTAGGGGTTTGTATCTCCCTTCCAGTAGCAGTTTGAAAATGAGAGAACGTTGCAACTTTATGCAATTAGATACCTGCATACTGATATGAGTCCGCATCAGTAAAAAAATTTAAACAATTTTCCATATAATAAATATTGAAGAAAAAGAGGACAAAAATGGTGGTTTTCTCCCGAATTGGGTTTCCACGTTAAATCGTGGTGTTCATGTGTGTTTCTCTTGTGTGATTTTTTATTCTACTATTACTGCAAATATTTTTTGATTATCTAACAGATGCATGACTGAAAAATTGAGTTAAATATTGTTTCTGAAAAGTGTTTCTAAAGAATAAAATTATATCAGTATACGCTAGTTTCTTTTGGTATATGCGTGTGTATATGCTAGTTGGGTCCATAAAAGCCTCATATGGAATTCAGTAAAGAAAAAGGAAAATATTTCAGTAAGCTCTAAATACTGATTCACCCCCCTCTAAGTATTTTTCCCCACAGAGAGATAATTGGGCTTATATTTACATGAATTTAAGCCAGGGTAAATTTTAAGGATGGAAAATTATCGTGAAATTTAAAACATTGGCGAATTTCACTAGTCCCTAATATGTGAAGTATAAAATTTTATTGACATGTTTGTAAAATTATACAAATTTATAATGATTTTATATATAGTCTCTATATAATTTTGGCTATTTTTAAGGTAAAATAATTTTATATTGTAAAATTTGGGCGAATCATGTTTACAAAAAAATGGAAATTGGCGAATCTTTTTTTTGAAAAATCATGGAAAATTAGCCCACCTGCGAATATTAGCCCCTAAAATTTTCCATGATTTAAGCATATAGATTTTGCTACTCTAATTTATTATTCCATTCCATCATTCTCTACCCAACAAGAAGAGACATTTTCTGTCTATTCTAATCTTTTGTTTGAATATAAGGAAGAATATCTAACACCATCAACTCAAAATTTGATTGTTAGAATCCCTTTGAAATCTACACTTCCTCCTCCTCCTAGACACTCTCCTCCATCTTCTAACTCTCATTCTCCTACATCTTCATCATCATCTTCATATTCATCTAAAATGGATTTTCAACCCATTATACAAGAAAGGTATGTTTCTTTTATTCTTCCTAATGTCTTCAGAAATTTTCCTGATGGATATCTTAAAAATTTACCAAGATTTAATGGAGAAACATGCCCCTAAGCAAAGGATCATATATCAGCCTTCTTAGATTTCACTGATGATATGAACATCGAGCATGAAGATGTTTATATGAGACTATTTTTATAGCATTTTGATCCAGGTAGATATCGGTGGTCACCCACCTATTTCACTTGGGGCCCCACCGTTATCTCTTTCAGTTTCTCTGTTTGGACACAACTTACTATTTTAAGCAGTTTTTCGGGTCTTGATCTTTCAGAGTTGTTTTCAGGCCCTAAACGAAGATTTTTGGGAAAACCGAGGGCAACATGGGTCCATGGGTCAACGTTGCTCACTCAAAATTTTTAGTCCTCGGATATATATTTCTAACGAGGTATGGTTTGCGTCAAACGAAGATCGTATGCCAAACTTACGTCCTCGTCAAGTTAAAACACCAATTTACCCAAACGGGGCCCTTAGTTTTGGCGCTTCATCTCCTAGGGTTAGGTTTTTTGATGTTTATGTTTTTTCATTGTTTCTAAATAATAAATAGGCCCTCCAGCCTCATTTTAACTCATTTTGGAGGCCTGTAGCCACCACATCTCTTCTCAAAGATAGCTTCCAGCGCCCTAGCTAGTTTATTTCCATTCTTTCTGTAAGCAAATTTCAGTTTTTTGATATTAATGAAATGATGTGATTTTTACGCTGCATATTTGTATTTATGGTTATATTTTTATTTTTTTTCATTCCTACATAAATCCGGATCAGTGGTATCAGATCGGTCTTCTTTTTCTCGATCCTTCTTTGCATGTCCCCAACAAGGTCGGGGTATAAGGAGTTAGGGCTCGATCTGGTGGAACCTTTGCAAGATCAGCCTCGCAAACCCTGACGAAATCCCATGGGGGATGAAAAGAAATATGAGGGAGCAGGAGATGCTATCAAAATATTGCTCAAGGAGGCTCTTTAAAAATAAAGGAATGCGATGATGGATAACTTTGCCCAGATCCTTCAACGACTGCCCACTGGCGGCGCATCTACATCCAATAGCCACTCTGGAGGTGCAACTACAAGTAAATTTTAACATTCCCGTATTTTACGGTCAAATAGATGCAGACGTCATAGATATTTGGTTGAATCTATTAGAAGGATATTTCTCGGTTCATGACTTTTCTGATCGGGAGAATATTAATTTTGCACTCCTCAAAGCTACCCCTCATGTCAAGGACTGGTGGGAAACCTAATATGATAACAAGGACTAGACAGAACCCTCTCTGTTCTCATTCGTACCAAGTTGGAGTTCTTTCTGAGACGCCATCAAGGAATAGCACTATCCCATCGGGAGCTATGAGGACAAGTACATACAATGGACCACGATGCCACAACAAAGGGATCAAGATGTGCACGAGCTGACGAATCTGTTCCATACCCTACACACAAATTTGGGTATCAAAGATACATAGAAACATCAGGTGCTAAAGTATTGCAATTGTCTGCACAGATACATTCAAGAGGAAATGGAGTTCCTCGATATCTCCTCGCTTGGTACGGCATACCGGTATGCTGCCAAGATTGAGCAAAAATTCAAACAGAAGAAGCGAGACTTTGGATCTGCGAATCAAAAGCAAGGGAATGGTGCTCCCAAACCATAGAAAAAATGACAGAGCCAAGACATGGTAGCTAAATAAAACCTGTCGAAGACACAAGCAAAGAAAAACACCACAAATCCAAAGGACATGGGAAAGTGGTGTGAGTTCCATAAGAGCTCCACTCACAACACAAGTGAGTGTTGGGTCAAGCAGTCGCTAGTGGCCGAGATGAGGGCTTCTGAGTCAAATGCATGCTCCAAATCTGAATCAAAACCTGACAAGGGGAATGAAAAAGGGAAACAGATTATTCATGCATAGCCCAACGCCATTTTTGCCACTACGAAGATCCAGAAGGAGGAACCAGAAGATCTAGAGGAGGAGAAATGTCTCTTCCACTCCTAGATGTTGGTAAAGGGATCCCCGGTATAGTTCATTAGTTAAAATGGGATCCAAAAGAACCTCATTTCAGCAGACATCATAAGGTGGTTGGGCTCGCCAACCACAGCTCACCCACATCCATACACCATCGGGTGGCTTCACCAAGGATGAGATCTCCATGTCAGCCAACAGTGCCACCTTCCCTATATCATCAAGCCCTTCACGGATGAGGTATTATGTGACATTGCTCCTATTGATGTTTCTGATGTATTATTAGGACAACCATACTTGTGGAAGCATCAGGTTGTGTATGAGTCTCGGCCTCATGCTGTTATTGTTACTTTGGGAAATAAGTTTTACGGGATACCAGAGGTACCACCTCCTACCGCTGTCTCTTTGGTTACTACAAAACAATGTAGTAAGCTCATTTCCCAAACTAGGAAATTATTTTTCCTAATGATCCACCCCCAGGGCAAGAATAATACTATGGCCATGACCTCCAGACAGGGCTCCTCTACATAACAACAAAAAATGGACAAGGTTGTGGAGGAGTACGAGGACATCTTCACCTCACCCACAGGGGTTTCTCTACACTGTCAGGTCAATCACCTAATTGATCTAACCCCAGGTGCACCACTACCCAATAGACCAATCTATCAGTGCTCTATTTTGGAGAATGATGAAATCAAGAGGTAGATTCAGGAGCTACTACAAAAAGGTCACATCCGACCAAGCCCATTGCCCTGTGGGAGCCCGTTCGTGTTGGCACAAAAGAAGGATGGGATGTGGAGACTTTGTATTGACTATCGGGCACTTAACAAGATCACTTTCCGGAATAGATATCTGATCCGATAGATTGATGACCTTTTGGACCAACTCAAAGGGGCGAAATATTTGAGCAAGATCGACTTGAATTATGGGTATCACCAAGTTCCAATCGAACCCTCCAATGTGTGGAAGACTGCCTTCAAAGCCAAGGAAGGCCTTTTCAAATGGCTAGTCATGCCTTTCGGGTTGAAAAATTATCTTGCAACCTTCATGAGTTTGATGGATGACATCTTGCGGCCTTTCACCAACTCATTTTTAGTGGTGTACTTGGATGGCATTCTAATTTTAAGCCAGACCTGGGAGGAGCACCTCCACCACATCTAACAAGTCCTCCAAACACTGTGGAAACACAATTTTTGTGCCAATTTGGAGAAGTGCACTTTTGGCATGACCCAGGTTCAATATCTAGGATACATTATTGATGAAAGGGGGGTGCATGTGGATCCAAACAAGATCCAAGTGATTTGGGATTGGCCAGCCCCAACCACTATAACAGAGCTTCACAACCTTCTGGGTCTTGCTAATTTATACTGCAGGTTCGTGTTGGGATTCTCTCATATCACTTGGCCCTTGAGTCAAGTTACCATGGGAGGAGCGAGAGAAAAATTCTTTTTGTTGGAATCTCAACAAAAGGCATTTACGAAATTGAAAAATCACCTTTGTTCTGCCCCAATGCTCACATTACCAGATTTGCAACAGCCATTTGAGATCGAGACAGATGCCTCTCACTATGCTATTGGGGTGGTTCTTACTCAATAGGGACATCCAGTGGCATATCACAGTGAGACATTGTCGGACACAGTTCGCAAGTATCCCACTTATGACAAAGAAATGTATTCCATCGTGCAAGCTTGTCCAAAATGGAAGCATTACATTTTGGGGAAGGAAACAATCATCCACACAGACCATCAGGCCCTGTAGTTCATACAAACACTAGGGAAATTGCAGAATGATCGCCATCAAAAGTGGCCACATATCTGCAACAGTTTCATTTTAACATCAAGTACAAGAAGGGTAGCAGCAATAATGTTGCAGACTATCTCAGCCGACCACTTACTGTGGCGCTCACCATCGTTCTCAACTCTTGTGGGCATGAGACTTCTGATTGGATGCTTC
Source organism: Pinus albicaulis (assembly GCA_034641835.2). Taxonomy (NCBI): domain Eukaryota; kingdom Viridiplantae; phylum Streptophyta; class Pinopsida; order Pinales; family Pinaceae; genus Pinus; species Pinus albicaulis. Next base: position 1,224,494,957 of record CM076575.1, on the reverse strand, counting down.
TCTATGAGAGCGACCTAGAATTCAGCCACACATATAAGGCACTCTTAGGGGGTACGCAAGTTCCAAATTTTCACCTCCAAGATGCACTTTTATGTCAGTTGAGACACCTTTGTGTTCCTTCAAGCGAGCGCGCCAAGATGATATGGGAAGCACACTACAGTTGAGTCACTGGGCACTTTAGGGTCGAGAAAACAGTAGCAGTACTACAAATGTATTTCTATTGGCCAAACCTTCGAAAGGATGTTCGGAAGCACATCAGATCTTGCACTGCTTGTGCAATTGCGAAACTGACCATTAAGAAGAAAGGCCTATATACTCCGCTACCTACCCATATTCAACCTTGGGAATCCATATCCATGGATTACATGTTAAGCCTTCCTTCTACTAAGCATGGAAATTACTATGTTTTCATGGTCGTCGACAGATTATCGAAGATGGTCATTATGGCGGCTTGCAGGAAGAATATCATAGCAGAAGCCACTGCTAAACTCTTCTTTGAATGAGTGTGGGTGCACTTTAGGATCCCACAGTCTATCATATAAGATAGGGAGCAGTTCCCTTAGCACATTTTGGTCCAACCTCTGGTCAATCTTGGACACCAAGCTCACCAAGTCCACAACTTTCCATCCTCAAAGAAATGGCTAGATAGAGGTCGTCAACAGAATGATTGTACACATTTTGTGCATGTACAATTCCAAGCATCCATGCACATGGGATGAGAGCCTTCCCTATGTACAACACAGTTATAACTGGGCTCTCCATAGCTCAATTAGCCACAACCCCTTTCAGGTGGGCTTGGGATTCCAACCACTATGTCCCATTGACATAGCCATGCCATTTGGAGCTACTCAGGCCGATTCGGCTCATTTCCAATCGGAATTTGACAAATAAAATAGCTTCATCAAGCGCATTCCACACATCTGCCAACAGGTTCATGACATATTATAAAAAGCAAATGCTAAGTACAAGCAATGCCATGATCAACATCGGGTGCCACACAACTTCCAGGTGGGTGAAAAAGTGTGGCTACATTTGCATAAGGAGCGCCTCACTGGACCCCATCGCAAGCTTCGCCCACTCTAATACGAGCCGTACACCATCACCAAGGTTATATGGAACAATTCCTTTGAGCTCAGTGTTCTACCATTCCTTGGTCTGCACCCAGTATTCAATGTGGACCGCCTTCTTCCTTACTTCCCACCTCTATTGGACACCTCTGAAATTGCAGAACAAATCACACCAATAGAGTTAAACCCAGACTGCATAGAATAGGCCACCAAAAATTTTATCATGGAGATGTAAATCAATAACACTCGCCAATAGAAGATCCAACTGTATCGGGTTGTCAAAGCTGGCCAACTCCTGCACCAAGGAAAGTGGTTCACTAGGGACCAAGTTCAGCAAAAGGTTCCTCATCTCATGGAGGAACTTAATGCAATGGGGACCATTGATTTCTAAGGGGGGAGGAATGATCTAGGTGGATATTGGTGGTCACCCACCTATTCCACTTGGGGCCCCACCATTGTCTCTTTCATTTTTTCAATTTCGGCACAACTTACTATTTTTAGCAGTTTTTGGGTCCTAAACTTCTGGAGCCATTTTGAGGCCCTAAACGACGTTTTTTGGGAAAAGTGGTAGCAATATGGGTCAATGGACTAATTTTCCTCACTCAAAATTTATAGTCCTCAGATATATATTTCTAACGAGGTATGGTTCATGTCAAACGGAGATTGTATGCCAAAGTTATGTCCCCGGGAAGTTGAAACACCAATTTACCCAAACGGGGCCCATAGTTTTGGCGCTTCATCTCCTAGGGTTAGGGTTTTGGATGTTTAAGGTTTTCAATTGTTTATAAATAATAAATAGGCCCTTGAACCTCATTTTAACTCATTTCAAAGGCCTATATCCACCACATCTCTTCTCAAAGATAACTACTAGTGCCTTAGTTAGTTTATTTCCATTCTATCTGTAAGAAAATTTCGGTTCTTTAATATTAATGAAATGAAGTGATTTTTCCACTACATATTTTTATTTATGGTTATATGTTTATTTTGTTACATTCCTACATAAATCCGGACCATCTTTATAAGGTAACGTTAGGATTTGGTTTAGGCAACATAGATCTGATTATATTCGATCATGGAATGAGCTTATAACTATCTTCAAAAAGCAATGGGGGGTAAAGAAATGTGAAGTTTATTTTCTCACTAAATTTGAAGAGTTAAAAAGAAATCTTGGTGAACCAGTTGATAAAATTATTAAGAGATTTAACAAACTATACCACAAAATTCCTACTAATTGTAAACCTCTAGTAGTAGCCGGAAAAGTTATATTTTCTAAAGCATTTGATGATGACTTTGTATTTATGCTAAGGGAGAGATTTTTTAACACATTAAAAGACATCCAAACTAATGTTATTGAGGTAGAAGCCAATAGTTCAACTTCTGGTAAGATTAAATGTAAAGAAGAGAAAAATCAAAGAAAATTAAAAACTAATCTTGATGAATGATCCTCTTCCAAATCTAAACTCAAAGATTAGAAAATTGATGAAATCACAACTTTACTTAGGAACCTTTCCAATAGACTCTCTAAGGTTGAAGAAAAACCTATATCTTCTCAAAAAATTGCTGTCAGACCTCAAAATCAAATTCAATATCAATCTCAAAGAGCTCTTCAACTTCATATTCTTCAGAGACTAGATAAAAAAATTCAACCTCCTTTGTTGATTGGTGACCAACAACCATAGGACACTGGCCCTGTAATCACAAAATATATCAATAATTTTGATTCTTCAGTAGAGTAGATGGCCATAGTCCCTTCATCTTCATCACAGTGTTTGGAACGGGAACAAGAAGATACTCAACTTTCAAAATACCAAGCTTTTTATGAATTTATTATTGCAGAGTTAAATAAAAGGTATGATATTAGACCAATATTAGGCCCAGGTAGACCTCCAAAATCTACCACAACCATTGAACCTACAATAAAATCTATTCAAACACAAACTCCAACACATCAGACTATAGATTCATCCAATGACATTGTTTCATCTGAAAAGCTCATTTTGAGAAATATTAATATTGAAAAGGAATTGGAAAGGGTCAAGATTCTTATACCTTTAGTAGAAATTTCCAAAAATCCTAGTTATAAAAATCAAGTTTCTAAATGGATATAGTTTTTCATTACAGATGCTGAGGGAGATATTATGAGTTTGCAAGATGAGTGTTGGAAAATTAAATATTAGAGAGCAATGAAACACATAAAATATGTGGAAAACACAAGCACACAAAACACATAAAACCAAAGAGACACATATATATGTGGTTCACCCAGTTTGGGCTATGTCCACCCCGAACAGCGAGTCCTTCCTTTCTATTATCCAACAAAATGAAGAGACACAACCTACAACAAATCCGTTGTAATATCCTATGTTCTCTCTCACAGTCTCCCTCTCTATTTCTCGCTCCGAGAATACACATACCATCCACAACCGCAATACAATACCCTCATATATATGAGGGGGTTTCCTTCTAGGGAGAAAAAACCTAACCTAAACATAACTTCTATCGTCAGAACATCCGCCTATGAATGGCCCAGATTGACTAGAAATTACTATACTTTTACAAGACAATTTTACATCTATTTTTAGCTTCGAGGGAAATGCCCCTGAAACCCCCCTCCAAGGGGAGCTCTAAAAAACACAGTCGTCCCCCCATGGACCCCCCAGGCAGCGTAAAAATTATAGGTAGTATTTCCGCCCCATTAAGGTACAGGGGTCCAATGTTGTGATACAAAATAAACAAGAGAATCAGCCTCCACACCCAACAATCTCCCACTTGGAGACTGATTGTAGCAACTCCACTGTTGCTTCATTTTCTGGACAATGACTCCTCTTTGGACTTGGTTGTTTCTCATCTTCATTTTCATCCTTCAATACAAATTGAAACTGAGCATACTCTCAGTTTCTCCTTGGTTACAACTTTTGTTAGCATATTTGCAGGATTCTGGCTAGTGTGTCTCTTTTCCAACTTCAACTGTGCATCTTCCAATACTGACCATATGAAATGGTACTTGAGTTTTATGTGTTTAGTCATGGAATGAAATGTTGAGTTCTTTGAAAGATGAATGGCACTTTGGCTATCACTGTATACCCTGCCCATATCATGCTTCTTACCCATTTCATCTATAAACCTTTTTAACCAAATCATTTCTTTATTGGCCTTTGTAGCAGCAACATACTCTACTTCTGCTGTTGAAAGTGCAACAACACTTTTGATTTTTGAAATCCAACTAACAGTTGTACCACCTACAGTAAATATATATCCTGTAGTGCTCCTCCTGTTATCTCTGTCACCTACCATATTTGCATCAACATATCCCTGTAGAGCAATGTTTGAACCACCAAAGCATAATGCTTGATTTTTGGTACCTCTCAAATATCTGAGAATCCATTTTACTACCATCCAATGTTATTTTCCTGGATTGTTCATGTACCTGCTCACAACTCCCACTGCATGTGAAATATCGGGCCTTCTGCAGACCATTGCATACATTAAGCTTCCAACCGCTGATGCGTATGGAACTTTAGACATATAGTCCATTTCTTCTTGGGTCTTGGGGCACATCTCCTTACTAAGTTTGAAATGGCTAGCAAAAGGTGTACTAACTAGTTTTGCATTCTGCATATTAAATCTTTTCAACACCTTTTGTATGTACTCATCCTGAGACAGTGTTAATTTGTGATTTTTCCTGTCTCTAGTTATCCTCATACCAAGGATTTGTTTTTCAGCTCCCAAATCCTTCATTGCAAATGAATTTTCCAATTTTATTTTGAGCACATTTATTTCTTGCATGTTAGACCCTGCAACAAGCATATCATCTACATACAATAACAATATAATATAGCTTCCATCATTTTTCCTTTTCAAATAAACATAATGATCAAAGTGACATCTAGTATAACCTTGTTCAAACATAAACTTGTCAGATTTTAGATACCACTGCCTTGGAGCTTGTTTTAAGACATACAAGCTCTTCTTTAAGCTGCACACTAATTTTTCTTTCCCTTTGACCTCATATCCTTCTGGTTTCTCCATATAGATATCTTCCTCCAAATCTCCATGGAGAAATGTTGTCTTTACATATAACTGTTCAATATGTAAATCTTCTGCTGCTACAAGACTTAAAATAGTTCTGATTGAAGTCATCTTAACAATAGGGGAAAATATTTCATCAAAATAAATACCTTTTTTCGGTGCAAACCCCTTCACGAAAAGTATAGCTTTGTACCTCTATTTTCCTCCATCTTCTTCCTTCAGCCTGTAAACCCATTTATTCTGCAATGTATTTTTACCTGTAGGCAACTTGGCTAAGTCCCAATTCTGGTTATGCATTAAGGAGTCCATCTCTTCTTCCATGGCTAGCTCCCACTTCTTCCTGCTTTCAACTTGCCTTGCTTATTCATAACATTCAGTTTCACCAGAATCAGTCAACAATAAATAATATAATGAAGGAGAGTAACGTTCACGAGGTCTACTTATACTGGTAGATCTTCTAACACCACTTTTAGGTGTTTGAGGTGCCTGTTTCTATTGTGGTGGTTTTTGTTGTTGTGGCTCTTGATTATTATTATTTTCAGGCACCTTTACCTTTTCTGTGATCTCATCAAGAACTATGTATTCTTCGTTTTCTTTTTCCTACAACTGATTCTTATACAATACCTTTTCATTGAATGATATCTCTGCTTCTAATGATTATTTTATTTTCATAATCATATAAGAGATAACCAAAATCATTAACACCATATCCAATAAAGGTACATTTCTTTGATTTTTCCTCAAGCTTTGTTCTGTTTTCTTTATTAATATGGACAAAGTCCTCACAGCCAAAAGGCTTTAAAAAAGAGTAGTTTACCTTTTTACCTGTCCATGCTTCCTCTGGAATACCACCATCCAAGGAACTTGAAGGCCCTCTATTTATTAGATAAACAACATTATCTACAGCATCTGCCCAAAATTGTAAAGGAAATCCTGCATGCAATCTCATGCACCTTGCACACTCCATGATTGTTTTGTTCATCCTTTCTAATACACCATTTTCTTGTGGTGTTCTTGGAACTGTCTTCTCTCTATGAATTCCATGCTCTGAATAGTACCTATCAAACTCTTTGATGCAATATTCACCTCCATTGTCTGATTTGAGACACTTCAACTTCCTTCCTGTCCCAATCTCAACCAAAGCTTTCCATTTCTTGAAAGTATCAAATACATCATATTTATTCTGAATACAATAAATCCAATTTTTTCTAGTTGCATCATCAATAAAAGTAACATAATAATGAGAGCCACCAAGAGATGATACCTGAGCAGGTCCCCATAAATCTGTATGCACAAGCTCTAATTTTTCGCTCTTCTTTTCTTTCCCAACTCTGAGAAATCTGACTCTCTTCTGTTTTCCGTAAATGCAATTCTCACAAAAATCCAAATCAACATTCTTCAAACCCGACAACAAATTTCTTGAGTGAAGAATCTTCATCCCCTTCTCACTCATGTGTCCGAGCCTACGATGCCATAATGTTTCATCTGTTCCTTTGGAAGTTAAAGTATTAACATAGTTAGAAATACCATTTCATAAATAAAATGTACCAACCTTTTCACCTTTTTCTATTATCAAGGCTCCCTTGGTGACCTTCTAAGTTTTATCTGTGAAAGTTGTCACACAACCTTCATTTCCTAACTACCCTGTTGAAATCAAATTTTTCTTCAGATCTAGAAAATGCCTTACCTCCTTTAGTAGCCATTGGTTTCCATTCTATTTTTTTACAAGAACTTTACCCATTCCAACAATTTTACAGGTTTTATCATCACTGAAACGAACTCGTCCAAAATCTCCTTGAACATAGTCATGACAATATTTCTTATCAGGTGTGGTATGCAATGAAGCCCCTGAATCTTCAACCCAAGAATCAGTAACATTTTCGAAAGAAAAAATCAAAGCATCTTGTAACACATCATTTGTCACATTTGCTTCATGATTTTTTTCTTGTTGTGTGTCTCCTTCTTTTCCCTTCCAAGATCTACAGTCTCCCTTTAGGTGTCCTTTCTTTCCGCATTTCCAGCATACTATCCCCGATTTGGACTTGGATCTACCTTTCCTTGATTTAATGTGATATCCAGGGCTCTTTCCTCTTTCCATTCTTCTTCCCCTAGACTTTGCACTCAAATCATTGCTTGATGTCTCACCGGAGCTTTTCCATCACATTTCCTCGCTAAGGATAGCACCGACAACATCATCAAACTTTAAAGTAATAGATCCAGAGACAGAGTGACTAATGGCCATAACTAAACCATTCCAGCTTTTTAGCAATGAGCATAGGAATAATAGAGCTCTAACTTCATCACACAAGTTTACTTGTATAGAAATTAACTGACTGGTAACTATATTAAAATCATTTAAATGGTCTGCAACAGATCCACCTTCCGACATCTTCATATTAAATAAATGTTTCATAAGAAATACGTTGTTTGAGGCCAAGGGATTTTCATATAGTTTCACCAATGCCTTAATCAAACCCTCTATTTTTGTTTCCTTTGACATATTGAAGGCTAGTGACGCTGCGAGGCACAACCGTACTATTTCGAGTGCCTTTCTATCGAGAATATCCCATTCTGCATATGTCATAGTTGTTGCCTTCTTTTTTTTTCTGCTCAATGGTAGGTACAGATCTTTCTGATATAGATAATCTTCCATTTGCATCTTCCACAATGGGAAGTTTTGGCTGTTAAATTTCTTGACCCTAAATTTACCATATTCCACCATTTCTCCCACTCAAACTAGGAAACCCTTCTTTCCTACGAGTTTATTAGCCAAATAGACCTTCAAATTTGATACCAGTTGTAAGAAAATTAAATATTACAGAGCAATGAAACACATAAAATATGTGGAAAACACAAGCACACAGAACACATAAAACCAGAGAGACATAGATATATATGGTTCACCCAGTTTGGGCCACGTCCACCCTGAACAGCCAATCCTTCCTTTCTATTATCTAGAAAAATGAGGAGACACAACCTATATTAGATCCACTGTAATATCCTTTGTTCTCTCTCACAGTCTCCCTCTCTGTTTCTCGCTTCGAGAATACACATACCATCCACAGCCACAATACAATACCCTAATATATACAAGGGGGTTGCCTTCTAGGGAAATTTTTTTTTTTAACTAAACATAACTTCTACCGTCAGATCATCCGCCTATGAACGACACAGATTGACTAGAAATTGATATAATTTTACAGGGCAATTTTACATCTGTTTTTAGCTTCAGGGGCACTACCCTCGAAACCCCCTGCCAAGAGGGTGCTCTGAAAAGCATAGCCGCCCCCCCTAGGCCCCCCGGGTAGCATAAAAATTACGGGTATCATTGTCGCCCCATTAAGGTACATAGGTCCATGCTGTGATACAAAATAAACAATATAATTAGGCTCCACACCCAACAATGAAAAGCCCTCAGTAGTCTTTGGCCCTAGTTCTGATATGATCGATGAGATTGTCCCACCATTTTATGTGACTTTTATGACTCATGATTTTTTATTATATAACTGTATTCTTGATTCTGGTGCTTCACACAACCTTATTCCAAAGGTAATCATGGACCAACTTTTGTTACAACTTACTCATTCCTATCATGATCTTTACACCTTCGATTCATAGAAAGTACCATGTCTACGATTGATTAAAGATCTAGTTGTGACCTTAGCCAAAATTCTTGTCAAGAGTATAGTATTATACATTGTTGTTATTCATATTCCACCCAAATTTTCCATGCTTCTATCTACATCATGGTGTGTTAAACTTGGGGGATCACTTCGGATGGATATGTATTTTGCTACTATCCTAGTCTATGGAGGTGAGCATTTAAGGTTATATAGATAAGTCAGATTTGTTTACACTATCTGCATATATGATCAAGAAAAAAACCATCCTATCTATGCAGTAGATCATGATTTAAGTTTCTTTCAGTTATCTTCCCAAAAATCATCAAACACCCAACTTTCCATTGAAAATATACTTTCTAAACTAGACATTGTAGAATTAGATATCTAGAAACTTTATTTTGATGGGTCTTCCTCAAAGGAAGGAGCAGGAGCAGGAATGGTTTTAATTTCATCAAGTAAAGAAAACATTACTTAGTCCTGTAAACTTGAATTTGAGGTTACCAACAACATAGCTAAGTATGAGGCTTTTATTCTTGGTCTTGAGCTGGCAAAAAAGTTTAAATGTTAAAAACTTGATTATTTTCTCTGATTCTAAGCTTATAGTCAAACAAGTTAGAAACTAGTGTCCAAATAAACACGCAAGGCTTAGATCCTATAGAAATGAATTTTGGGATACAATTGAAAAATATTTTCTTGGATTCAACATAATTGCAATTCCCAAAGATGAAAATATGCATGTTGATTGACTTGTTGTTTCAACAAGATCTTTCAAAATTCCTCAAAATGTATCATTAGAGTACTAAATTCAGGTTAAATAAAGGCCAACAATCCCTGAGAACCTTAAAATTGGCAGATTTTTTAATATGACGAACAATTAAATTCTTTCCCTCAAGTCATCAATGAATTATCAAATATGAAAATTGAAGAATACCAAAGAGATATTCAAGAATGAAATCATCAAAATCTAGAAAATTCATTTAATTCTAGAATTCTTGATCATGATATCATTCAATTATCTAATAATTTTATTCCTAAAGGATTAATTCCATTGGAAAATTTATCTGATGATAATGATGTCTCTAAAAACCATTTTTCTAAATCACCTGAAGAGGAAATTGAAGAATGCAATATTCGAAATTTAGATGATGTAAGTAATTTTAAGTTATCATCAACTTTTCAGTGGATGTGAAACACAAATACTTCAATATTCTTAAAAATTACAAAGATCTGTTTTCTTGGTCTTATAATGAATTAAAAACTTATGATACAACTTTAATAGAGCATAAGATTCCTTTAAAACCAAAGGCAAAACATTTCCAGCATAAATTAAGAAGAATTAATCCCATACTAATTCCAACCATTGAAAAGGAACTCAAAAAGTTGCTTGATGCTCATATCATTTTACCTTTAAGGTATTCTAATTGGGTAGCTAACCTAGTTCCAATCAGAAATAAGATTCGAGAGATTAGGCTATGTGTAGACTTTTGAAACCTAAACAAAGCATCATTTAAAGATAATTATCCATTGCCTCAAATGGATTATTGAATTCAGAAAGTTTCAGGATCAAGTAGGATTTCTATGCCAGATGGATTTTCAAGTTACAACCAGATCATGGTAAGCGAAGTTGATCAAGAGAAAACTTCTTTCACCATACCTTGGGGTACATTTATGTACGCCAGGATGCCATTTGAGTTAACTAATGGAGGAGTCACTTTTCAAAGAGCGATGGATCTTGTGTTGTGGGTAAAATTGCCGAATTAAATATTATTTATTTGGATTTTTTAATTTCTTTCTATAACTCTAATGAAAATCATCTAAAACACTTGAGAAAGTTTTTTAACAGGTGCAGGAAATTTGGTATATCCATAAATCTGAAGAAATATTTATTTGTTGTACAAGAAGGGAAATTACTGGGGCATATAATCTCTATGAATGGAGTTATAATTGACCCAAAGAGAGTATCAACCATTCAGACTCGATCTCTACCAAGGAATAAGAAAGAGATTCAAACCTTCCTTGGAAACATTACTTTTCTCAGAAGGTTCATCCCCAATTATGTAGAGATTGTAAAGAACATAACTAATATGCTAAGTAAAAACAATGAAGTCAAATGGACAGTACCAACTAGGAATGCTCTCGATCAAATCAAAAAGGAAATATTTGAAGCCCCTACTTTAGCTAGTCCTGAATATTCTTTACCTTTTAGCATATTTTCTTTTGCATCTGGGACTACCCTAGCTGTTGTACTTTTACAAAAGAAATCCAATGTTGATGACCAGCCTATAGCCTTCTTTTCCAAAATTATGAGACATGATGAACTTGGGTATGATATTATGGAAAATCAATCTTATGCCTTAATCCAAGCCCTTAAATCCTTTAGAACCTATATCCTGCATTCACACATTACTGCCTATGTTCCCAACCATGTTGTCAAATGTTTTTTAACCTAGCCTTCTACTGATGGAAAGAGAAGAAGATGGATTGCTAAAATCCTTGAATTTTACCTTGAGATTAAGACCACAAATCTAGTAAAAGGCCAAGGCCTGGCCAAATTATTAGTTGAATCCAACTACAAAGTATTAGGCATAAATTTGGCTGCTGAAATTTCAATAACGGAGAATCCAAAAGAACCTTCCTTAATATCATAGGAGAATCCACAAAAACCCCCTTCATCATCATGGGAGAATCCACAAGAACCTCCTTCTCTTATGGAAGTAGAGAACCCACAAGAACCTCTTCCTTCACATCAATCCATTCTTGTTCACATAGCTAAGAAGTATCTACTTTCTGATTGGTATTCTAATATTGTGTATTTTCTCAGAGATTTTCAATTTCCAATTGATCTTAATTTGAACTAGTGCAAAGCTTTAAACCTCAAATCATTAAAATACTTCATATCAATGCTAATATATATTGGAAAGATACTCTAAATATTTTTCTTCTTTGTTTCACTGAAAATGAAACAGAGGGAACTATAGATCAATTCCATGGAGGATTTTGTGGTGGACACTATGCTTGGAGAGAAACAACCTACAAGATCTTGAAAGTAAGTTTTTATTGGCCCTCACTTTTTAAAGAAGTTGGAGCAAGAGTAAGGAGTTGTGTACAATGTCAGTTATTCGCAGGGAAAAAAAAACCGTCAACACTTCATTTTTTTCCGGTATTAGTTGATGCTCCTTTTCTACAATGGGGGTTGGAATTTATTGGGGAAATTCATCCTCAATCAAGTAATCAACACAGATGGATTCTAATTACTACTAATTATTTTACCAAATGGGTAGAATCCATACCTGTTAAAAATGCAATTGATACTGTGGTGATTAAATTCCTTGAAGATAATATATTATCAAGATTTGGATGTTCTCAACAAATTGTAATAGATAATGAAAAAGCCTTTAGCAGTGTCAAAATGATATAGTTCTGTCAAAAATATTCAATCTTGTTGGGCCAGAATTATGAATTACGGATAAAACACACTTCCCTAGACAAATGAAAATCTATAACAATAGATTAAAGAGTATACGACTACCTTTACTAACTCATAACAGACACACAGAAAGGATTAAAGGCTTACTAGTGATATAAGCACTTCCAAATGGCTCCTTCTGTCACTTCCGTTGTAGCTTCAAATTCAAGCTGTTTGTGCAAAATGATTCCTGCAAAAAAGAACACTAAAACAACAGAAGATAGAAATAATACATATTTCTATTCAATTTAGTTAGCTAAACCAATAAAGCATAAAAAATATACATCAACTAATATCTTTCAATATGGAAAATTAAATCCAATACAAATGCATATAGGGAAAATTAAGTTGTATTCTTTATTGATGATAGAAGGAGAGGTTACAACCAAATGACTGATTTGATGTGACCCTTTCTAGCAATGATCCTTAGCCCCATCATAGTATAAGTCTCTCCAACAGCTCTTACACAAATCTAACTCTCAATTTAAAATCCTCCAGCATTTCTCTACTCAAATTCTTCCTTCTCAAATACTCAGATTTGTGCTCAATTTATAGATGAAATGAAGGTAGTTTTGCAATGAATGACTTTCCAATAATAGGAAATACATGTTCCCAGTCACATAGATGTCACATGGACACTTGGATTCGAAGCTTGACACATGTGAACTCTTCTAGAAGGCATTAGCCAAGTGGAGATTCTAGAACAATGAGAATTTCGCTCCCAATGTGACCAACACACCCGTAGATGTCGGGAACTGATTTTCATAGCAGCCTTGCAGGGGGCTACCTGTATATGCAATGCACTTAGTCCCCTTAGAGGCAACATTGGTGAGCTCCCACATGCTATATAATAAACTTAAAACCTTCAAAACATTTGCTTGATGAAATTCATGCTTGATTTGTCTTGTTCTTGCCTTACGACATGTAGCAACTTGAAATTATAGGGAATGATAAACCCTTAGTCATTGGTCCTAAATATGATGCCCAGTTAACTAGGTCATTTTGAATGATGCCCAAATTGACCTATAACAATTTCCCCCTAAAACATGAGGTCAAAATAATAATAAAAATTGATTGAGATGCTCTACACTGTGATGCGTTAAAGATGAAGAAGAGTGGTCACCTGCATCAATATTACAATACATTACATCATGATGTATCCTCTTTGATCATAATTGTTGAGGGTAGGCATTCCCATGTTCAGCACATAAACAATCTAATAACATGTACATAATTCAGAAAGTTGTCGACACTGGAATGTTGCCCAATGCAAACATGTCTACAGATATAGGCCCATGTTTGGATGAAAATCTATATGTAAGGTCACCCTTTAGATGGTGTGTACAACATTCCTGAAATCGCAGCTCGGATGGCTGAAACTAGATCTGAGGTCTTCTTATTTCATTCACTCTATCATTCAGGTACAAGTCTATCCATGCGAATATATGATTTTTCATCGAACATGGAAAGACATCTTTTGATTACCAGCCAATGATGTCAGTTGTTAACAAATGCGAGAGAACCACCATTAATGAAAATGGCCCTCAAGGTACTGCAGTACATTTTGTAAGGCGTCAATAGATTATTTGATGTAAAATGCCAAACAAAATCTTTTGGTCAAAGGTCCAGAAGCGAGGATCTTGTTGATGCTGTAACAAGCCTCATGGTACTGGAATATGATGTTTCTAAGTGAACTTCCTAGATATTGACTTGTTGTCAACAAGAAGTCACCTTATTTTGAAATGAGAGTTATTGATTTCGGAGACAAGGGTATGACTTGATATAGCAATTTTCAGGGATGACAGTCTTGAGAATAATGGTTTATGAGTATTGCATAAGGATGAGTTTATTCACTGGATGACTTCTCTTGAACATATCAGCGACACTGTGATGAGTTGGAAGCATTGACCCAAAACTAAAGTGAAGGTATGATGAACCATAGGTGTGAATGAACCATCAATATGATTACCCAACCCAAATAGTCACGGACATGGAGTGAAGGATGTGTCATTTTCAAAAGCGATTTGCTACCATAAAGAAATTTTTCTCACTTTTCCCAAATTATCCTTGGTTATTTGTCGACCAATACCTCTTTATTTTTTTAACAAGCTTGAGGAGGATAACATTTTCTTGATCTATAATTCAACCCTTCGGGAAAATAAAGTATCGCTATTTAATAATTTAATGAGTCTAACGAGGAATGAAACTTGATTATTTCCATGATCAACAAGCCCATCACTATTTTATGTTTTAACGAGCTTAACTACAATGATAGACTGGTACTTTTTCATATTTAAAGAGTCTAAAAAAGAGGACGAAAGAAAAATCCATAAGTACTTTTTCGTAAATTTGTCTCACAGATCCAAAAAAGTGTAAAATAATATCTAAGAGAGCCTCTTTAGTCATGTTTAACCAAGTTATTTATTTTTTGTAAATAATATATCTCAGTCCGAAAAGGGTTAAACTTATACTGAGTAGATATTAATTCATTTACTTCTCCGAGCTCGAAAAGGCAAGTGCTCGGCAATCTTTTCACATTATCGAAGTATGAAAAGAGCTGAAGGAAGACTCCAAGGGTTCCTTTTTCACTGTTATAGAAGCTTGAAAAAGAGATAAAAGTGTGCTTCAAATCATTTTTCATTTTTAACAAAGCTTGAAAAATAAGGAGAAAGAGTATGCTTATGGTCAAGTCATTCTTTGAAATAAATCTGCAAGACTAATATGTTCATCAGTTTTATGTCATGTTCAGAACAACATTAAATGGATTAAAAATACATGTTTCATGATAAAAACATAATAAAACTATAGTCATAGAAATAAATTCAACTTGAAAATAATTAAATGACTATTTAAAAGTAGTTTCACTATTCATTTTTACCATTCCATAGTTACCATTTGTATTTTGGAGCTCTGAACCTAATTTCACCCCCAAAATTTAGTTGTTGATTGTGATCGTTTATGTGGACGGATTTCATCATCATTAGATCTAGGTTAGTGCCATGAACCTCCTCTTCCCTTTAGTATTCATTTCATTTCTAATTTCTGCAAATTTTTAGGGTTTTAAGGCCCCTAGGGAAAATTCTACCAAAAATGAGGGAAATGCACCCCTGAATGTCAAAACCTATGTCGCATAGTAGGTAAAATGAAGTGTACTTGTATTTTCAATGCACTGTCTCTTGTTAAGGAGTGCGTTGGGCGTAGTTTAAGTTTTTTATTTTCTTACTATGTCCAAAATTGACCTAGTTTTTCGGAATAAATGGAATCTAATGGATATTATGGTTGTGTTTCCAGTTTCCATCGGATTATAATGACGATTACATGGAGGGAAAGAGAACATGAAGAAAAATATATGATTACCTTGAATGATTCAGGTACTGTAAGAGCCCTAAGAGATTGTGGACTGCTTAAGTACTTCAAATTGTTCGGGATGAGGAAAAAAATAGACATCTTGGAGTTATTAGTTCGAGCATAGGATCCGGTGATAGAGGCATTTCATATTAAGAAAAAAGTGGTTTGTATAACATTTGAGGATGTGTATTTTCTCACAAGTTTGTCGAGGAGAGGTTTTCCCATTTTTCTTTCAGGGTCTACCATTGGAGGAGAGATAGTGAGGGATTATATTCTGCAGTATTGCTATCCAGGGGTAGAACCTAGAAAATATGGAAAAATATACATCTGATATGTCAGGGATTTACCTTTGAGAACTATCCTTTTCACAATCGCTAAAATTGCTAGCATCGTTATACTCCATGTAGCGAATAGATCATATATGCATTATGCGCTTAAGTGTAGGAGCCAACAGTATTCAATTGGTATGAAGTTGTTCTATCTTAGATAAAGGAAAAAATGAACAAAGAAAAGGGAGGAAGGAAGAATAATTTCAGTTATCATTCTATCCTTATATCCTTCACCATGGAACATATTCCACTGATTCAACCACAACATGTGACACTGGATATATCTAGCCCTAGAGATCCTCAAATGCAGAGACGGGTAGAAATCATGGTTTGAAATGATGGCCAATCAACTGTTGTGTTCTCTGCTGCATTATTTTCCTGGTTCCAGCGACAGATTGTCGCCTTCGATGAGTATGCATATGCAGGCATTGATTTTCAAGGAGATCTAGATCTAGCACTACCAGAAGGTGCTAAGTGGGGTGCAATAGGTAAGAATGTTTTGACCATGTTATTTGATTTTCCTAAGGTTTATACAAGGTTTTTGTGTTTTGATTTCTTTCCAATACTAAACTAAATGTTTTATGTAATGCAAATGTTGGTCGCATTCAACCAGTGTTGGAACTAGAGTGCAAAGAAGATGTGCCAGCAGAGATGGGTGTCGGGAGACCATTCCTTCAGGATCTTGATCTGGCTGAGACTCTGACTGAGCTTTAATAACACATAGAAGGCTCAACCTTCAGGATTCCATATTTCTGGATCGAAGAGCTTTCTATGCAACTGCAATGACACACTATTGGGGTTCCAAACCATTAGATGTGGTTAATTCGCAGGATAGATAGATCTATAGCATGTTACCATGAGCACCACTAGTTTATTTATGACACTTTGCATACATTTTGCGGTCAGATGACCAATGTGTCTTGGGAACAAATTTTTTAAAAACCTATAACTATATATCTATATGATTTCAGAGTTTTTATTATGTTTAATCTGCAATCCTATTCAATGATGTGAATATTTTCTTTACCTATGTCTCAAATATATGTCTAAAACTTGATTAGCTAATGAATTAGTCAATGTGTTCAAATTTCTGGAAATTTGTTCATATTGAATAAAATGAAAATGTCTTTCCAAAAGTCGAACTCTTAGGAACAATCTAAGAAGTGTTGGATTTCTATCAGTATAAACACTACTAAGTTGTAATACCACAAGTTTTTAGTCTAACCTTATGATTATGTATTTAATACCAAATGAAATGGCATCAGAGAGAAGTTCAATCAACGTGCTATACTCAGCGATATTGTTCGTCGATCTACCAATACAAATCCCTTGAAAACTCACTAATTCATCGTTTGGAGCGAAAATGGCTCACACTGCAGAGGATAGATTCTGCATACTACGACTAGCACCATCATCATATCCAACAAATGGTTCCAAAGATTCAAACATCTGTGATGAAATGTAAAGCGGATTACTAATGTCAAGAAAACTCTAAAAAAATAATAATATAGTGAAAGCAAATCAACAGCATATATACAATATAATACAAAAAATTACCATGCTCATGATTAAGCAAGTAACGTTTCAAATACAACCCATTTCTAGGTTGCGCCAATCTAATTCCATCGTAATTGACTAACTCATAGGCACCCTTCGCAAGAAATCTTTTAAAAATATAGGGGCCATGCAATAACGACTCAAATTTCCCTGTACCTATTACATCAGCTTCTTGATCATAAATAAGGACCAAGTCACCCTCTAAGAAAATGCGAGGCTGGACATTTTTATCATATTGCACCTTTATACATCTCTTATGAGCTTTTTTGGCCAATTGGGCTTCACGACGTGTTTCATCATGATGGATGAGGTTAAGGAGACATGCTTCTTCTTCTGAGGTGTCAGGTAACAAGTCTATTGTGAGTTTTAACGATGATATTTCACATTGGATTTTTAAGATAGCTTCCAAACCATACACCAATTGAAAGGGAGTAAATCTGGTTGCATTTCTCATCGAGGTTCGATACGCCTACAAGGAAGAGTACGGGATCAAATTCCAATTTATTTTATGAACTCCTATCATTCATTGAAGCATTCGTTTAATAATTTTGTTAATAGCCTCAACTTGCCCATTTGATTGTGGATAATAAGGAGTGGAATTATCATGTGACAATCCTAACTTGGTAGTCAATTCAGACATCATGTGGTTGCCAAAATTCTTCCCGTGATCTGTAACTATATCCTATGGGAACCCAAACCATGCAATAATGTGGTTAAGGAAAATAAATGCAACTGTGTGTCTTGTGTTGTTGAATGTAGGCATCGCTTCGGCCCATTTGATAAAATAGACAACTGCAACAATAATATAACCATGCCCCCCAGACAAAGGAGGCTTACAGGTCATGAAGTCAATACCCCATTTCGTAAATGGTCCAGGAGAGACAACATGATGCATTGGCACTGGTGGTTTGTGGATTTTACGATAAAAAATCTGGCGTGCATGACAACTTCTGACCGCAAGGATGCAATCTAAAAAAATAGTAGGCAAAAAGTAACTAGCACAGAGTATATTTTGCGCAGTAGCATATCCAGATAAGTGTCCACCACAAGTGCCAACATGAAAATCATTTAACACTTTTTTGGCCTCCTTATGAGTGATGCACCTCCTTAAAATGGTATTGACACCACGATGATAAAGTGTATCATCGACGATCATA
The DNA here is from genome assembly GCA_034641835.2 of Pinus albicaulis. Classification (NCBI taxonomy): domain Eukaryota; kingdom Viridiplantae; phylum Streptophyta; class Pinopsida; order Pinales; family Pinaceae; genus Pinus; species Pinus albicaulis. Next base: position 1,224,476,381 of record CM076575.1, on the reverse strand, counting down.
TAATATTTGGCTTGGTATCGAATATGTTGATGTTTAGAGCAAGAGGTATTAGGTCGAAAATTTTGGGTTTAGAGATAAATGATGAAATCCGCATACCAAGGATCAGATGATCTAATTAGAAATAGAGACTCATCTAGAATAGATGGTTCCGACATAGTAGGATTACTATCAAAGGGAAGGTCACAGAGAAGCTCAGCCAAAACTAAAGACTTCTTTGACTTGGATTTGATGAATTCCAATTCAAATTCCTGCAAAATGACAATCCATTTTGAATACTTGCCCCCTAGAAGTTGACGTGATAATATGTAAGTCATGGGGTTGCAATCTGAAACTATTGTTGTTTTTCGGAGAAGGATATAATGGCGAAATCTTTGGACAGCTTGAACAGCTGCCAAGTCAAGTTTTTCTACGTATGAGTACTTAACTTCCGTATCATTAAGATTACGAATCAAATAATAGCTTGGATGTTCAATTCCGTCTTCTACCTGGACCAATACCATAGCAATGGTCGTTTCAGCCGTGGCGATATATAGGAAATAATTGTTTTGATAATTAGGAGGATACATTAATGACGCTCAGACAAGATTTTCCTTGACAACATCAAAAGAAGCTTGCGCAACTTGGTCCCAATGGAAGGGAACCCCTTTTTTCAATAGTTGAGTAAATCCTTTAGCCATTTCAGCATAATTTGGAATGAACCTCCTTAGGAAGTTATCATTTACTTGAAGTTTCTGTATCTGAAGTAATTTTGATGACACAGGAAAATCAAGAATGGCCTAAACCTTCAAAGGGTCAATTAAAATCCCTTCTTTTGAGACTACAAATCCAAGAAAACTACCAGAACCAACACAAAACACACATTTATGTGGACTGAGGGGAATTTTGTAGTATCGACAGCTTAAGAAAATGGCTCTCAAATGCATTGGGTGATCAGAATGATTTCATGAATGCGTTGGTAACTCATCTAGATATGGTTGCAAAATGTGCTTGATGTCATTGAAAGCATAATCCATTTCTCTCTGAAAAGTTTCCCCAACGTTTTTTAAACCAAATGGGAGTTTCCTGTAAGTGAATGTGCCCCAGGGACAGATGAATTTTGTCTTATGTTGATCATCTGGGTGGATATTGATTTGATTTTAGCCGAAAAATCCATCCATGAATTAAATTAATTCGCATCCAACACAATTGTCAATAATTTGGTCGATAAAGGGAGTCAGATAGTTGTCTTTTGGACAAGCATGATTAACATCCCGATAATCGACGCACACTCTAATGGTTCCTTGTTTTTTCATGACAGGAATGATATTGGAAACCCACTTAGTTAGTGGAATAGGGTAAATGAAAACAACACGTAAAATCTTTTCAACTTCTGCTTTAATGGCAACAAATTTCTTTGGATGAACAAGACGAATCAGTCGACGCACCGGTTTGACATCAGGATACATATTAAGAGTGTGTTCAACTATACTAGTATCTATGCTTGGAATTTCCTCGTAAGACCAAGATAATACGTCATGAAATTCATGAAAAAGAGAGCGATATGATTCAAGTTCTGATGGAGAAAAGGATACATCGACATGAATATTCTCTACAACGCCAGGTTTGGTCAAATTTTCGATAGAAATCGTCTCTTCGATATTTGAAAGATTTCACTCGGAATCAATTGCATTAATGGGAAAATAATTCGAAAAGAAAGTTTTGATGGATGGGTGATATAGATTATTTCTTCATAATTAGGAAGATGGGAATAATGATGATAATATTCCCATGGTTCTCCTTCTGACATAATGGCTTCCAAAATATTCTCATCTGTCAAGAACATTGAGGAAAACGGATCAAATGTGGTACCAAAATCTAATGAGCGATCAACCCAAACACTCGGCGACACTGATTTTTGATTTTCCACCCAAGCCAGATAGATTGATTGCTATGCAAGCTCAATAGGGCTGGGAGGTAAAAAATCATCTAGTGTAGAAATATCAGAATCACCCTTACTCTTCCTTAAGCTAGATAGAGTGGAAGAGATCATGTAGCAGGTCTCTATACATGCAATTTCTATTGACGTTGCTCATGGCAATAACGCAAAAGTTCCCATAATAGTGGAATCCTTTAAGAGTCCTACACCAGTGTTCTGAACTTCTAGTTGGGGTATGTGAACGTACAGAACGCTTCTGGTTACCTGCGAAGCAGAGGCAAAGAAGGATAGTTGATTTATGACTGTAATTGTACCTTCATGTGGAAAGGAAATCATTCTAAAATATGTAGAAACAATAGCAGTCATCACATATACCCATGGCCTTCCAAGTAAAATACTGTAGTCAAGGGGTTCATCAACAACCTCAACATAATTATTCATTGTTTCCCCCCCTATTTCAACATGCAGGTTATTAATAATACCACAAGGCTTATATGTACATCCATCGAATGCCTTCAATGTCATTGATGATTGTGATAAGGGCAGTGATCCAAGCGACTTCCAACAGTTTAGAGACATAATGCATGTAGATGCTCCCTCATCAATAATAGTGCGATAAACAAGGTGATTGGGAAAGTTTACCTTTATGGAGAATGCCAATTATACTGGTAATGGCGGCACATAGCCCATATGATTAAAGGTGACAAGATTAGAATCAGTCAAATCAATTCTGCCAATAGCTGACAATAAAGCCTGTTTTTGGGAGGGACAATTTTGTAATACCTCAAGAGTATACATAGATAAAGGGGATTGAGCCAAATCTTCAACTATATTATAATTTTGTGTAGCTATTTCTGGAGGATTATATGTCTATTTATGAATTTATCCCTTTGGTGGCTTGATTGTCTATAAAGGAATAATAGTAGGCAGTACTGATTCTATATATGGATTCATTGTCGAGGTAGTAGGTTGATTAGTGGCCAGACTACCATAATATTATTTCAGGTTGACACCAAAATATATGTTGAAGGTTTTGTGACAAATAATATTAACACTTGGGAACTAGGAGCTGGATCCATAGCAACCATATTTGTGTCTGGATTTGGAAATGGGTCTATCAACAGAGCTGACACATTAGAAGTCTTGATGATTTTTTAGACTTCAACGTGGTGAGGAAAATCACTAACAAAGCATTTGTTGAAGAGGTAAATCCCCTCTGCAGACAAAGGTGATCCCTACTAGCCCAGATCAGGTCTAGCAACAATCAAGTCATGCAATGACGTTGGTTCCTAGTTACAAAATGAAAAAAATCATAACAAGTAGCCTCCTCAAATCCCATGTAGTTGTCGTTGAAGAAAATATGACATTTCCCGTCCCTCGCTCGACAAATCACGATCCTTCCGTTTGACACATCCAGACACTTGTACACCTACAAGGAAACAACAACATACAATGAAAAATCTAAAGCATGTAACCATATATCAGTCAGAGAGGATATAATTCATTGCATAAAGAAATAAACACATGAATGGAACCATTATCAGAGTCGCTTATATTATTAGTGACAAAAGAGAGATTACAACCAAATGCTCTGATGCTATGATATTCCTTTGGCGGAGCTGAAAGTGGAGTGTGTCTCAACAAAGCTTGTTGGGAATCTAAACAAAGCTCTCTCTCTTCAGCGTGGCTCTCAAAGTTTTCCTGACTATAGTTTCCTTCCTACAAGTTCAGCTAGAACATGTTCAAACCTTCAGCAATTCAGATATAACCTGTTCAACTATCACATCAATGGAATATGGCTATATTTATAGAGGAGAGGAGGAGGTTGGAATCCATACAATAGTGGAAGGGAGGTCTTATCCCTTGGGAGGTTTCCCCATAAGGTGGAAACAAGAGGCCAAAGGAGGAATGCCATGGTTATTCAGTCGAACCACCACATATGACTCATCCATGAAGTTGATGTGATCGACACTTTTCCTCTATTTTTTTAAAAAAATTCCATAATTAGTTGGTGCAGGTGCTTAATTGGGACAGAGCGCCAGCTGGCATGGGCTTAATGTTAATTTTCCTCATTGGCTTGAGGGAATAACGGGCTACCAGTGTGAAGGAAAAAATAGGTGGTTTCAATGGTCTGCTAAGGAAATGATCAACAGAAGGATTGTTGTCCTCATTGCAAGGGATGCAATAATGGTATTTGCAAGGCATGACACTACTTATTGGTCGTAGAAATGACCCTCCAATAGGCGAGATGGGGATTGTAGGGACAGTTACAAATTACTGTGTAACAGATGCCCCCTAAATCATGAGGTCCGAGAGAGAGGGAGGAGTGAAATTCTTTATGAGAACATGCCCAACTGAAAACACTACCATCAGAAGACCTGCAAATACAATTACAAATGATATCTCTAATACATGATATGTGGTATGGGCACAGCCATCCATAATAGAGAGTACAAAAACCGAGATCCAAGGTATGGATGAAACCATCCAATAAAAAGGATCAACAAGTAGACTCGAGTATGGTCACAGCCATCCAATCAAATGAGTCACGTAACTAATAATGATAATCCACAAAGAATCCGCAGCTTGGATTTCATCAGATAAAATCTAGGGTCTTGCACTCCTATCTCGACCTGAACAGAGTACAATTTTGAGAATGTGAATAAGTGAGCTGAAGTCGAACATGCAAGAACATCGTCTGATTACCAGCCAATAATGAAATCTGTTAACAGACACGAGAGGAACCACCAGTAATGAGGATGGCCCTCAAGGTACTACAGGTACAATCCACAAAACATGAACAGTGAGCTGGCATCGAACACCCGCAGAATCATCCAATTGAAAGCCAATAATGAAAACCTTGCATCGAATGCAAGGAAGATGCCATTGAGGCATGCAGGCTCCAAGGTACCGGAAGGGAGTCTCTATATCAAATTCCTGGATAATGAGCTGAATTCTATAGGAAGTGACCTTGATCGAAGGTGGGCCATAGTGTTTCCCACATCATCGACCAAAGACAGAGGAACATGATGTTTGCGAATGAAGATAAGTAGAGAATCAGAGGGAGGTTGAAAACTGCAAAGGCCAACTTCTCTTGAAAATATCGGCGGCACGACACTGGATTTGGCAGTATTTGACATCAAAGGATCTGAGGTCATGATGACATGGCAAAGAGCAGATGAGTCATCAAAAGAGATTACCCAAACCCACGGAGGCAAGCAGAAAATGAGATGAGATGTCCCCAACTTGACATGAATGTAGACAAGTGCCATGTTCAAGAGCGACATACTGCTGAAACAACAGTAATACTGGTTCCATTTTCCCCCACCATTTCTGGCGAGTACCTCTTTATTTTTACACAAGATTGAAGAGGATACCATATGCTTGTCATATAAGTTTTTCCTTCGAACAAATCCAACCTAGTACATTTAACAAGCCCTAGGAAGGAGGAACTTGAGTATCGTCAATACGACGAAGTCCGATGTCATCAGGTTTAAACGAGTCTGAAAAAGGAGGAAATCAGTGTCTTTTCATGTTTAGAGAGTTTGAAAAGAAAACAGAAAAGAAAACTCCAGCAGTCCCTTTTCGTAGATAGTCCCATTGACCCAAAAAGGTAGAAAACTATATTTGAGAGAACCTCCTAGTCAATATAGGCCAGGGTATTCCTTTTTTGTAAATAATCTATCCCAGCCCAAAAAAGGGGTAAACGTATAATGGGTAGATGTCGTTTCACAACCAACTTAACGAGCTCAAACCGAAAAGCAACTCGGAAATATTTTCAGTTTTAGAGAGTCAGAAAAGAGCTGAAGGATGAATCCACCTGGAGAAATGAGTGGTATAAAGGGCAGCAACTAGTTTTGGTGATGGTGGAACTACTCAGAACTAGTAAAGGTTAAGAGGCTAGCTAACAATACCACTCGTCGCATCGGTTCCTCAGGAATGGGTAAAACAACCAAGTGAAGGCATATGATCGGCCATGTAGATAGGGACAGTGGAATGAGAGAACCAAGGCTCATCTAGCAAAAATAGGCTGACAAAATCGCAATCACAAGAGGTAAAATGGGAAAGGTTTCATTTTTACACAAGCTTGAAATCAGGAAACTCTGCTTGAAGTTGGTTTCATTTTTACACAAGCTTGAAACGAAAACAAACTATGCTTGAAAAATTTTGCATGCCCCTAGCATGGTGACTCAATTCGAGGTACATGCCCCCCAAGCTTCAATCCATATTATAGACAGATGGAGTGAAGGTTCAAGTTACGAGATCGAGAGAAAGACTTGACTAGGATTTTTTGAGATCCTATCAAAGAATTGAATTGAACAGGAATGTGTTTCATTGTTTTAATGAGGTTGAAACATTAAAAGAACTATCCTCGGACACCTTGTTTCATTTTTTTAAGAAGCTTCACACAAGAAAACAAACTGTGCTCCGACGACCTTGTTTCATTTTTTAAGGAGCTTGACACAAGAAAATGAACTCTGCACTAGACACCTTATTTCATTTTTTAATGAGCTTGACACAAGAAAATGAACCATGCTCCAAAAACCTCATCATAATGAATAATAATTCATAGCTTTCAAGGGTTTCCTATCCAATGGAAGGAAAACATCTTGGAATTATGGACCCAGTGCCGCCAGAACACGATGTACAACGACACTATCACTAAATACGGGAACATGATAGGTAGCCACATGATTAACATGCAGTGGTGATGACACAACCATCGGATAAAGATCCGGTAGAGATGATGGTGGACTAGCTACCATATTAGGACCAAAGAACGCAAGATTATCGATGGTCACGATCCGACCTTGGTGCGAAAAACACATCACACGAAAGAGGGAAGAGACAAGTGCTCCCATGGCATAAGTATAATCACGGCCCAGGAGTAAATTAAATTTGAAGGGGCCAAGAACAACCTTCATGTCCATATGGAAAATTTTCCCTCCCAAAGTAACAGGAAACTTCAGAAGGATCCCTAACGGTTGACTGGTTCCTCTGTTAAAAGCCAACAAATTCTATGTAATAGGCATAAGCGGTGGAGAACCAAAAGCCTGCCAAGTAGTGGAAGACAGAATACTAACAGATGCTCCTTCATCTATAATGGTGCTGGGTACGAACAAATCAAAGGTCTGTACTATTATCTCAAAAGGCACATAAGATGGGAGGCGCTATCCTGCAAATTGACTCCATTCAAAGGAAGAAAAAAAACTACTCGGAGGGGCTACCATTGAACAGAGATGTTTTTTCCCTGGTGTTATAGAAGAAGAAGGTGCATCCTCCATGACCTCCATCATAGAGGCAGGAGGGGTATCCTCCGGGACCTCCATCACAGGAGGTGGAGGAGCAACTTCTTGAGGTATAGGGACAAGAGAATATTTCTACAAGTTCAAGGAATCTGAAGAAACAAGAAGAACATGAGGTGTGTGAGATTGAATCTCAATAGAAAAGACCTGGTGCACCGTAGACAGGGCCAACTCAATCGATCCCACAACCAATGGTTGGTTGGGAAGAGATTCCTGAATTTAAATTTTTTGGGGAGCGGGATCGACCAAGGATGACTCTTGACCAGTTGTTGAATCAACTGGTGAAGGACTCAAAGAAAGCTACTTGTAACCAGCTAGAAGGCATGGTGTAGAGACAGTCGAGTTGTCAAAAACTCTCTTGGCTTCATCCATATATGGAGAAAGGTGAACGGCATGGTGCCCTTCACACAACTTACAGGGATTGGCAAGCTTACCCTGCTTCTTAGGAGCTTTACCAACACTAGTTGAATACGTGCCCCCAACCTAACTCCCAGAAGCCAAAGGCAATGGCAGACGACTGTTGGACCATACTTCGAGCACGTTGGGAATGCCAGGGAAATCTCAACGAAGATGGTTTCCTTTGCACAACATGCAAGGGAAATTAAATTTCTTTGGATAGTTGGAAGGTTTATCAAGAGGAGGTGTTTTAGAAGCAGTAGTTGTAGCCTTAGCCTCTCTCTTGTCGGACTTCCTCTTCTTTGTCTTCTTCTTCTTCTTCTTAGCCACCTAGTTACTCAAATCTATAGTTTAACCAAGTGAAGTAGAAGAGGAGGACGATGAAATAGATGAAGAAGGGGAGAGGTCCACCTTGGAATCAACATGATGTTGTTCATGTGGAGGAACTAATTGAACAGTAGCTGGGAGATTTGGGACCACATAGTTTGAAAACAACCAAACAGGCAACCCAACAGTTAACCCAGGAAGGGACAACATTGCCATATAAGGAGCACAAAAATTTCCAAAAGTAGGAAAAGGACCAAGATTCCCATCTGAGGGGAATCCTTGGTTGGTGAACTCCAGAAAAGTTTCCATCGGAAACGACCTAGAACAACACCCTAAGGAAACTAACTTTAATTAGGAATGTTTCGTGGGCAGTTAATTTTTAAAACATTGAAACAAAATTCTAGTGTTTCATATGTTAAGAGTCAAGAAACAAGCAAAATGTGACTCTATCGCTTTCAGTTTGGAAACGAGCATGAAAGGACAAGCGCTTGATGATCTTTTCGAATTTAGGGAGTCAGTAAAGATCAAACTGACTAATTTGGTAATCTAGGTAAGAGGTGTACCAAGTTTCTGTGAACTACAATATACACCTTGGTGATAAAATGAAAGAGAAATGACCAAGGGCTTTCCATACGTGCAGGTAGTCTCCCCGAATGTTGTGCTTAGTGTATCATGGTTACAAGGTGGTAGACTTGGCTTCCTATGGATAACAGGATTGCAACCTAGTGCGGTCTCCCATTATATACTCGATGGTGCGAGGAGCACAAGTCCGTACTAGCACTGTCTAAATCTAGATGACGAGCGACAGCTGCTAGGTTTAAAGACGCCGGAACACATCTCTAGCCTAGACCACTAAAAAAATTTCGTTAGGTTTCAATGCTTCCTTAGGTTGATAGAATAAATTTTATGGTTGATCTTCAATTATGTCTTGGTTTCAAGGCCCTACTGCATGTCATCTAACAATCTCCTATATGCAGCTATATGAGGAAAGAAATATTTTAATTCGATGAATGCTATCTAATTAAGGGAAGAGTTCCAAACAATCATGCAACAAACAATAATACTGAAAACAAAAAATTTTCCAAACTAGATGACTTTCACTTTCCAAAAGTAGTCTAAAACATTCAACGATGTGAAATATGCAATGTAATCTATGCAAAATCCTCTTTTTTGAAAACTATGCAATTGTAATATATGAATAATTTCCTTTTTCTTGAAAGAATAAGGGTGCACTCAATGCATTTTTCGATGAAATGAGAATCTACTTAATGCATGCTTTTAATGAAAGATAATGCACTCAATGTGATTTTTAGCTTTCAATCATTAAACAATGTGATCTAAGTTCAATGATAAATCTCAAAAATACTTTTCAATGCAATGTGATCTAATGCATTTTAACAAAAGAAAACTTTCATACGAAACTAAATGAACACAAATCTCCATAATGGAAGGACGAATGCAAAAGTGACGCAAAGAAACACGAAGAATTCAATTGTTGTTTTAAACACTTTGTAACAAAATTCCTCAAAAGGCTACAAGACATATGAGGTCAAACACAAAGAGGACTTCCAAAGCATGAGATCAAAACAAGGCATTCATTCCCTTTTACATCAATAAATTATGGAAAGAAGACATTTAAGCTGAACAATGAGCAATGAAATCTATGCTCATATAGAGAAAATACCGGAAGGGAAAGACACACTGGTGAAGGATTTAGGGAAAAAACCTCAATTTTCACACACCCTGAAATTGGCCCAACTTTGGTGGGTGAAACTAGCGCCAACTAGTGCGACTTTCTCACTGACAACTAGAGCCAAAGGAAAATTGGCATGGCTTGCTAACTCACAGCAAGCGCCAATGCCTGAAAATGAAAAACAAAGAATTTCTCCCAACCAAGACCAGACTCACCAATTCAAGAAAAATCTAAAAATAACCCAAAAGAAAAAATACTGACAAAAAAAAAACTCCCAAACAAGGGAAAACCCTAGCACCTACAAGGGATGGCACAGGTGATGAACTCACAACTTGCGCCAATGGGTGCAAATGTCAGGGTGTAAACCACACCAATCAAGCCAACCATGAAAAATGAAAATTTCAGAAAAGCAGAGGTCAGATCTGATCCTCTGGGGCTGAACAGGGGTCTAAGACTAAGGAGGGGAACCAGAAGGGAAAATGAATCAATCAAAAGCTAAAAAAAATGAAAAGAAGAAAGACTAACTCCAATTGAATCCCTAGCAGAGTCGCGAGTTTGTTGAAGAGGTAAATCCCCTCTACAGATAGAGGCAATCCCTACTAGCCCAGATCGGGTCTAGAAAAAATCAAGTCATGCAATGATGTTGGTTCCTAGTTACAAAATGACAAAAATCATAACGTGTAGCCTACCTCAAATCCCACGCAATTGTCATTGAAGAAAAGGTGACGTTTCATAACGAGTAGCCTCGCTCGACAGACCACGATCCTTCCGATCGACACGTCTGGACACCTATACACCAAAAAGGAAGAAACAACATACAATGCAAAATCTAAAGCATATAACGATATATCAGTCAGAGAGGATATAATTCATTGCATAAAGAAATGAGCACATGAATGGAACCATAATCAGAGTCGCTTATATTATTAATGACAAAAGGGAGATTACAACCAAATGATCTGATGATATGATCTTCCTTTAGCGGAGCTGACAGTGGATCGTGTCTCAACAAAGCTTGTTGGGAATCTAGATGAAGCTCTCTCTCTTCGGCGTGGCTATCAAAGGTTTCCCAGCTATAGTTTCCTTCCTACAAGTTCAGCTAGAACATGTTCAAACCTTTAGCAATTAAACTATAACCTGTTCAAATAGCACATCAATGGAAGATGGCTATATTTATAGAGGAGAGGAGGAGGTTGGAATCCCTACAATAGTGGAAGGGAGGCCTTATCCCTTGGGAGGTTTCCCCATAAGGTGGAAACAAGAGGCCAAATGAGGAAGGCCGTGGTTATTCAGTCGAACCACCCCATATGACTCATCCACGAAGTTGTTGTGATTGAAACTTCGCCTCTTTCTTTTTTTTTTTAATTTCCATAAGTATATTGGTGCATGTGCTTAATTGGGACAAAGCACCAGCTAGCATGGGCTCATTTTTAATTTTCCTCATTGGCGTGAGGCATAATGGGCTACCAGTGCCAAGGGAAAGATGGGTGTTTTCATTGGTCTGCTCAAGAAATTATCAATAGAAGGATTGTTTTCCTCATGAAAAAGGATGCAATAATGGTATTTGCAAGGCGTGACATTGATTATTGGTCACAGAAATGACCCTCCAATGGGCGAGATGGGGATTGCAGGGACAGTGAAAACTTACTGTGTAACAGCATTACTCATTGCAGTTTATGCATGGATAACGAGGTTTTCGAGGTCCAGATAGTTGATCAAATGATATTTCCTGCAGGTTACAAGTTTTATTTTTCTTTGATTTCACATTTTTCTTACTTCTTGGTTGCTTTTCACCTTTGCCTTTGTTGAATGAAATGGCATTAATTTCAGAAGTAGGAGAAGGATCAGATGCAGTAGTGTGATGTGTGCTTGCAGTCCCTATCAAGCCATCTCTGGCATGAGAGTCCTTTAATTGAGAAGGAACATTGAAATTAGATCTCGGCACATTAGGGATTTTTTCATAGAGCATGCCAGAATGAGTGTAAATCAATTCTAAATATTGTGCATGAGCGATAACTTGCTCTTCTATGATGACGCCACCCTTAGCCACATCCTCAGTTAAATATGGTAACAGGGACTTAATGAACCATTCATCAAGGAGCTGATCCGGAACAAATGTCTTAACCATTCATCGACGACGAAAACACTCATGAATATGATTAGAAATGTGTGTAGCATTAGTCTATTTGAAATTAGTCAAGAGTTTTGTTCCAGTTTCATATCTGATGGCTAACTGGAAATGAGTCAAAAATATAGTAGCTAGGGTTGTGAAATTGTCAAGAGAAGCTCTAGGTAATTCAATGTACCATTTTGCAGTCGGACCTATGAGCGTACGTTGGAAAAGACACATTCAAACAGAATCACCATTTAGGGAATTTTATGAACACCATAAATGATAAGTCATAACATGAGTCGGCGGATATTCTCTAGGGTTTCCATTGAGCTCAGGAATATTTGAGGGTAATTTGTGAGGTATCATTGGCCACCAAGGAGCATAGTTGATTGGATCATTGGTTAACCAATTTAAATATGCTAACTCTAAATTTGCAACAAAGGGAAACTAAGCATAGCTAGGGTAAGAGGGAATTACTTGAGCAACAGGCCTTTGAGCACCAGCATAAGGAATCTACTAGTGGTAACCCAGATAGGGGTTGTTTTTCATAGAAAATTCTTCAGGATTCTGTTTACCAAAACCTAGATATGATACTTGTTGAAAAGAGGTTTGAGGCATTTGCACCTCTGGCTGCCAAGGGGTCTATCCACTAACATTATAACCCAAATTAGGATAACTTGGATTTGGTTGATATGTATTACTCGATTGTGGTTGTGACATCCAATAAAATGGTAGACGAGCTTGTGAATAAATAATTCTTGATACATGTTGTTGTAAATTAATCAAATTAATTGGAGTCTGTGGACCCAACATTTGATGATATTGAGTTGAAGGACTCGCTTGATAAGGTTGATGATGTACAACATTTTGATTCTGTAGCAAGGGTATAGATGTATTAATAAGTGGTAATGAAATGGGAGTAACAAGTTGAACCGGTTGATACGAGTGTACAGTCGTTTGTGTTTGGATAGGCAGCGTGGGCTTCCATTGACAAACATTCATTTCAACATTAGATTGAAAAAAAGGTGACAAATTACTGTCATATTGGGTGACCAAAGGTTTCCCCCTATCATGAGGATGATAATAAGATGGAAAACATTTTTCTCAAAATGTTGGGAGTCCGATTGATATACTACTTGAAGGAATAGACCCAGAAAGACCAGCTTGATATTGCCCTGATGATGTGTGTTACACCATTTTTTTGGTCATATAAACTGTTACTATTAGATGGACCTAAGTACATCATGTAAGACCAATTTTACCCTAAGTAAAATCGCATTCACTATGAAAAATAACTTAGTAAAACACCTTTATTAAGTTGTTTATGGTCTAAACAGGAAACCCCATGAGGAAATATTAAATAAATCCACATTTGTTTAATTTTACTCAAGGAATAATTAGTTAAACAACCGTTTAATTAATATTTTTGGTCATATTTAACCCAAAATAGAAAAATTAATTAGATAAATTATTATTTATCTTACTATTTTCTAGGAATAATTATTTAAACCTTATTTAAATAATATTCCTTGTTAAATTTGACTAAATTACTTATAAATAGTTAAATAAATCATTATTTATTTAATTATTACTCAACCACATCCTTAAAATGATAAATAAATCATTTATTTATTTATTTATTATTTACAAATAAATGGATTTGACCCAAGTAAAATTCCTTTTCCCCCCAACAAAAATAATAAAATATTCCATAAAAGTTGGATCTTGATGAGGTTAATAATATTTTAACTATGCAACAATATCTATAGTAACTCAATATTTTGTTATAAATAGAAGGGTTTTTCCATTCATTCATCACCTTTTGTTGCCTAATATCACTCTGGATCTATACTTTTGGCCTGACTTTGATCCACCATCATTGTCATATTTCTCTATCCTTTTTCTTGTGATCTCCCTTTGAGTTCCTTTTTTCTCTGGGTTTTCTACACCATCAAGAGAGAGGAATTTTAGATCTGAAGTGATGAGGACTTACAAGAACCCATCCCATTGAGGAGAACTGGTAACATCCTTCTATGTTTTCCTCCTAGGTGCCCTTAGTATAAAATTCATTCAACATATTCTTGTCTTGTCTATTAGATGCATGGAGTAAATCTTGTTTTATTTATTGCTTTATGTATTTTGATGCATAGATCTAGATTTTTGCAACATTTATCTTGATCAACTAATTGCAGATCTGAATATATTGGCAACCATATTTGTTGTTAGGGCCATTTTTTATGCATAGCTAAAGTGGTCTTTTTTTGTACACTTGCAATTAAGATTCATACTAACAACTGGCGACTCCAAACGGGTTTTACAATCACGACTGCTATAATTTTTCTTATCCTTGCATATGCAGCTGCTTCAAACCATATGATTTCTCTTCAGCCTCTTGTTTTTGTTTTCTTGACTTTTTTTTTAACCTATAAAACCCTAAAACATTAAAAATTCTAACTTATGTGTGTTTTCGGACCTATTGCACAGGTGACAACCATCATCCACAGCTGAGATGACACATTCTACTGAGATCTACTGCCGAGAGTGCCAGAAGTGCAAGTTTCACTTTTTGGCCCTACTCCTGTGACCTAGAGCTTCAGGACGCACTTTTTAGCCCAAAAACTGCAACCTCTATAGAAAACATGTCAGAAACTGTGACCTGGAATTTTTGCTAGAGTTTTCTGAAAGTTTTCTGGGTTTTTCCTGGGCCTCTGTTCAAGGTTGTCTGACCTCTGTCTCTGCCAGTTTTGGAATTTTACTTGTTATTTTTTACTCAACTAAGTGGGAACCTAGCCCCTTAGGGATTCAGTACCGTCCATACTTTGTGGAAGAGTTTTAGCTGCTGCAGGTTATCCGAAATTTTCAGAGTGTTCAACCATTTTTCAGATTTGATACCTCACCTTTAGATCCTCTTCATATTGGCTAATTATCCATCCAAATCACCTCATTTTGTTTTTTTTGGGTTTTCCTCTAGGGTTCACTCTGTTTCCCTCCAGGAGATAGATTTTCACCACCTCATTTACAACAATCTTTCCTTTGATTTGTTATTGTTTTCTGCACCACTTTCTAGCAGATTTGACCTTTAGATCCATGTCCCTGCTAACCTTAGATCTATTGGTTATTTTTGCGTGTTTTAACTAGTTTTTTTCCCACCTACAGACTACTTTTTGTGAGGCCCTCCTTCTTGGGTTTAGATTATTGCATTATTAGTTGTTTATTCACTGTTATTTTAGTTTAATATACTATTATCTGCAAGTCTATTTATAGTTACACCACACACTTTTTCCTTTTCTCTACAAACGTATGGGTTTAAAAATTAAATTTACAAACTTTACACACACACCCTAAGCGAAAAAAGGCTTGGTTAACACCGCCAAGAAAAGACTCTAAAATATTTAAATCAATTGATCCTCTACCTCTTTGTCTATGTTTCGACATTGTAATTAGTTGATCCTAGACCTCCTTGCCCTTGTTGGTTTCTTTTTCCTTTGTGCCGTGTTTGTGTCATCATCATTACGCCACCAAGGAATTTATCCTAGAGACTTCTTGGCCTTCATCCTTAGTTTCTAGTAGGAAGACTTACTCCTCAACATAGGATTCACGTTAGTCCTCCACCGAGTCCACACTCTGACTCGTCTTTGGATCATTGGGTTTTCCTTCCGCCCCCGATTCTCTTCCTGTCACCTTCACCATGTTTAGTTCAGGACCTAATGCTGATGGTAGCCCCAGCCCTAATGCTAGGAATACTACTAGTGGGACTGCAATAGGAACTATCTCAGTTATTCCCTTCCTCCCCTATATGGCAGGCCTCAGTCTTCCCAATTTTGACCAGTTGATAAATGGCCCTATACACTATGACGCTAGTTGGACTGTGATGCTAACCAAGCTCCCTTTCGACATCCCCAAGTTTGAAGGCCTTGTTGGAGAAGATCCTACAAATCATGTTCGATCTTTCCACATGTGGTGTTCGTCTAACTCCATTACTGATGACTCTGTCCTCTTCGGTTGTTCCAACATACAGTTACAGGTGAAGCTTCTAAGTGATATGTTGATCAAGCCTCATCCTCTCATACCACCTTTGTGACTCTTACACTGGCTTTTTTGTCTTATTTCCAGTTTCCTCTTCGTTATGACACTAGTACTGAAATTTTGACTTCTTTATGTTAATCGTCTGTGACCTTCCTATCTGATCATGTCCAAGAATGGTAGAGAAGAAAGAGCCTATGTTGAGCCCCTACCTTCAAAGACGATGTCTACATGGACTGGTTCCTTAGATCTCTCTTGCCCCATATCGGAAAGATGTCGCATCGCATTTCCCTCAAACCGAAGAAGCCACTCTCCAAATTGCATTAAAATCTAACCTGATCTATGCTCAGTCGAGTTATGTTTATACCATTCTACCTGATCTTCCTAGACTCGGTGGTGCCAATGCATTGGGGGCATATCATGACACCGATAGTATCATTGGATCTCTCTCTCATCCATACGCTCAACCTCCCATGAGCTATGGTTTTCTTCAAGGGGGGGCTAGCACCTCCTGCACTTTCCCCCCTCCCAGTATCATGTATAAAGGATACAACATGCCTCATCCTTTTTCCCAACCTCCTTATTATCCATATCCACAACCTGGTGCTCTAGCTCCTCCAGCATTAGCACCTCCTCCTCCCTTTCCTTCTCAACCCATGAAACAACAACCACCGCCCCCTCAGGTGTAGGTGTATGCATAGAAGGGCATGACTAATCCTCCTCCCTCCAAAAATAAGTGGAAAGACACTCAAAATAAATCTGCTCCCCATAATCCTAGACCTAATCCTCAAAATAATTCTCCTAACACTACTAACCAGCAACAGGGAACTCTACCCAAGCAGGACAGGGTTGTTTGCATGAACAAGCCTTGTCCTTGTTGTGGTTTTTATGGTAATTACACATATGATTTTCCTCTTTTACCACAAATGAAGCAAATTTTTGAGTCTCAAGAAACACTGCGAGGACAACAAGCCTCCCCTTCTGTCCCTCCCAGTGTTTCTCCTAGTCAGCCAGCTATGTTTACTAATCCTTTCCCTTAGCAAGGATTTGTGGCTACCCAACCACCTGAAGGTCAGGTGGCCACTCAACCTCTTCCATCTCATACCTCTGATTACCAGATTCTCATGATGAAATCTGATCAACCACTAATTGTAGACATCAATATTTAGACTCAGTCCCGTGAGTACAACAAGCCTCCTGCTACGTCTGTCCCCGAGCTGCCTCCTTCGGTCTCTATAGAGCCTCTTTCGACACCTAATGGTCCCTTGCAGATCCCTCAACCTAAGGTAGAGGTTTATACCAAGATCCGTAAGGGATCACTACACCTAAATGTTGCTTCTGGAAAAGCTGCCCATTCGTATAACACTATAGATGATTTGGCACGATCTCTTGCTGCCATTTCAATGATAGAACTCCTCTAGTAGTGCCCTTCACAATGAAAAGCTCCACTATCTCCCATGAGCACTGTATATCCTTCCGACGATAGATTGATTGTATTTGATGTTGATCAATCAGAACATCCTCCTCTCCCTACTTCTGTCGCCTTCCTAATCCCAGTCAAGATCAGAAACGCCAATGTTTCCCGGTGAATCATTAATGACTGAGCATCCACCTGTGTGATTTCTGCTTCTCTTTGGAAGAAACTCGGATCACTTGAGTTGCCTCATTTCATGATCACTCTCCGAGCATGGGATGGCCATGCATCCTGGCCCATTGGCCTATTCTGCATTTTTCCTATAACTCTTGCAGGAAAAACTGTTTGCATTGACGTAGAGTTCATAGATGACCCCTTTGATTACAACATTATATTGGGTCGTAGATATACCTATGTGATGTCTATTGTCCCATCTTCAGTTCACCACAAGATGTCCTTCCCTCATAACGGAAGGATAGTCACCATCGACTAGTTGACATATTACGAACTGAAGTCTCAGACCTCCCCTCAGTCCATCATCTCTTTAGTGGCTAATAAGAAAATTGTCGATCCTTTGACCAGTGTCTCACTCGGAGTCTACAAAGATTCCTCATTGCTTGGTACATTACCTAGTCTTCCTCCTCCTGTCTCTGAGCCCAACTCATCAAATTTTTGCATGATGCAAATGTCTCAGGCTACCCTCAAGTGGCCTGCCTCGGCTAGTCAGTAGCCTCCTTGCCCTTCGCAACCTACTCCTAGCCCTTTGATTCAACCTTCTGGACCTCCTCCTCCTATCCCTTCACCTACAGCTGGTATACATGAGCCTCTTTACCCTCCTGGAAAGGTCCCTCTAGGCCTTAACGATTCAGGAGCCGTCCTTCCTAGCCATTACCCCTCCAATCAGATACCATTCGTTGCTCCCCCTCGAGGAGTGTACATGGTACCTGTCATGGCTACCCTCTCTCTTCTTAACTTGACCCTTGGGATTCCCATCTAGTACCTTGATCCTCTAGCTGCTACCCTGCCGGGTAAACCCAAACCTTATATTGCTTTGGCCCTAGTTCAACCAGTCCCCATGACTTCTCCCACACCTCTAGTGCCTCAGCCACCTCAACAGGAACCGCCTCCTATTGCAATCGCTTCGGGTAAGAAGGGAAAAGCTCGCAAGAGTGCCTAAAAGGACAAGGCTGCCCCGTCTGACCCTGCGCCTCCTCTGCCTCCAAAGCCTTGTGCTTTGTGTGATGTTTTCGGCCATGCCACCCATAAATGTCCTGAACTGCCCCGTATTAAGCCCATGTTTAAAGTTGTATTCCCTGAGTCTACGGTCCCTGAAGCCTCTGTTTCTTCCTCGACTGTAGCCAAGAACCCTAAAACTATTCACACCATTAAAACCTGTGCTTTTTGTGATCTCCATGACCATTATTCCCATAATTTTCCCCGAATTACACATTATCGTGCCTCTTTGGAGGTAGTTCGGGAGTATGAGGTTGAACAGAACCAATCCACCTCTCTCATAATTGCACAGTATGCTGTGAGCTAGCTTGAGGATTTACCAGCTCCCATTGAAATTCCCCCTCCTGATGTCGAGATGATGGAGCCTATGGCCACCATCCTCTACCTATCATCATCCATGAGACCCTCGGTTCCAGTTCCCCCTACATCTTCTGCTGTTGTTTTGCTTGACCTCCCTATAGTGATCACCCTGGGCCCAACATTGGTAGATCCCTTAACTACTTTTTCTTTTGTTATACCCCATCATGATGCGCATGTGAAAATTTCTTATCATGATGATGAGTTAGGTAGCTTCACCACATCATATGGTCTCCCTTCCTCCAACCACTCAATCTTCATTTTGATGATGACATCATGGAAGCCTTGTCCACCCATGAATTCATCTTTCCTACCCATAAATGTGATGGCACCATCCATGCCTCTGGTGACTTTCATAGCTTGATCACATGCTACACCTCTCGTAGCTCCCACACTCCACTTCACTGTCAGCGTGTGAGTAGTAGAAATCCTACCCAGATCATCCCCTCTCGCGGAGTGCATTCGATTTCTACTTTGTGCTGAGGTTGCCAGCATTTTTCATCATCCTCCCATTTATTGTCTTGTGGCATCTTTCATATGGACCTCCCATCAATACCTTATATCGGTTTTGCCGATGGTGCAAGTCGCTACTCCCGGAATCTAGCCTCAGCAGGTAGGGCCATTTTTACCCCCTTACATTCGATTGTTCTCTCGAAAGATGCATGCATTGGTACTGCTACCAATAATCAGGTCAAATATGATGCAGTGCAAGGTTTATTAGCCGATGCCCTTTCACATCGCATCCTCCACCTTCATGTTCCTTTAGGTTCCCTGCTTCTTGTCATGCAATTGAATGGTGTCTATCGTGTGCACAATCCTATCCTTTTTAGAAGATATTTACGAGTGAATATTTTGATGTGTGAATTTGAAACCATTACATTCAGTCATGTACCTAGAGCACAAAATAACTATGAAGATAACATTGCAAACAATATTCTATATTGGCATTTAGCACATGCATTTAACACAAGATAATAACATAAAACCATCATAATGATGCATATCCATAATATGTGTTGTATAAAAAATTTTAGAGTCCGTAAACTCAGATACATATGACATTCCCATAGCATGTTACAAAAACTCAAAACTGGGGGCACCACCTGCCCCTACACACTAATCATTATGTGGAGAATCCCGAGCCAATGGCTCTACTCCCACAGCTTGTAGATCATGCATCCCCTGTCTGGCCATCGTCATGTGCCACATGACCCCTCACCACTCCAAGGTTAGACCAATACATAGCTCTATGTACTAGTCCTCTAAGTCTTTCTAGCTGTGATCTGAAAGACCGGTTAGAAGCCTCTCACATCTACGACGAATGTCTGCCAGGAGGGTTGTCACATCCTCATTTTGCTATGCCCTCGATCCACTAGGCCCTGCAACTCCTGATACTATAGGCCATCCCATATACCTGGCCAGTTTTACTGGTGTTGTATCTGCATATCAAAAGTGGAAGCATCAATACCATATAAAATATTTTGAAAATTTACAATGCACATAAATAGATTAGCAATTTCTCACTTACCATCGGGCCCCCATACTCGACCAGGAGGCAATAGAAAATCTGGGTCCCCAAAATAACTCATCCCACTATAGGGATAGTCATCTATGTACAATGGCAT
Organism: Pinus albicaulis; assembly: GCA_034641835.2. Classification (NCBI taxonomy): domain Eukaryota; kingdom Viridiplantae; phylum Streptophyta; class Pinopsida; order Pinales; family Pinaceae; genus Pinus; species Pinus albicaulis. Next base: position 1,224,455,979 of record CM076575.1, on the reverse strand, counting down.
CTGATCCCAATGATCAAATAGCTCGGATCAGAACACCCGTTCGACTACCCCACCTCCCCCTCTGCACAATAGTCGCCCCCACCAGCGCATCCTGGGCTCTCTCGGTCCCCCATCCTGGAGCTATATATGAGGTCAAAGTGTTGAGATATTCTCAAAGAAGAGCAAACACAAAACTGTACCATATGCACAGTCATGGTTCACTTACTACTTGCATAGCGACAATTTTCATTTCAACAATGAAAAAATCATCTAGGCCCACCCATAGTAGGTCCCACTCAACACACTCTCCACAAGCATCATCTGCCCTACAGTGACGTGTTGGATTGCCTCGTTTCCTAGGATCCACAGCACCACTGCAGCCACAGCACAGGTCTCTAACCTCTATAGATCCCTGATGGTATCTGGGTCCCCTTCACTTGGAGACCTGGTCAAAAATGGCGCTCTACAAAATCCATGATGTTTTTCCCTCGTAGTAACACCGGCTACGTATTCCCAACAATCCCAAGTGGTTGAAGACCAATCAGGAAATATATATCCTGGACCATCAACTCGATCCAGTTCCCCTGCACTATAAAGACCTCATGGTCCAAATCCCAATAGCTGACAATATGGAACAATAAGGGCTCTCTAGCTCTCATCAGAGGGTTCTCCACAAACTTCAGAACCCAAAACCTGGCCAATGCGCTGCGAACACCCTGATCCCCCCCGATTTCTGATCGTAATGTGCCCAAGTCTCTCTCTCTCCAGTTGATCCACAATTCTTCCATATCTGCACAAAACCATTATACTTTTTAGTGTACAGATAGGAAAGACTGTATCCAAACACAAAAACCAAATTCTTAGCCAAAAAAACAACATAGAAAATCCCCTCCGTGTCGAGTCACAATTTTCAGGCCTAATCCTACGAAAAATCATAGTTTTTTGCCTAAAACCTGCTACCCAGGTCACAGTTTTTTCCCTAAAAAGTGAAACCTGGCTGTGAAGAGGAGTAGGGGTCTGTTCCTAAGCTTTAGGGACCTAAAATAAACTTTCAATCGACTGAAATGAAATAATAGGGTTAGGAATCTTACCTGCAACTGACAGATATCGATTCCAATGGTCGGTTTGTCTGCTACGATCGCTACAAGATTTAGGGCATTCTCTCCTCTCTACATTCACCATAGCTCCACATGAAAATGAGTGAATTTGGAGGGAAAATTCCTTACTAAAAGAGAAACCACTGATTTTTCTTTCGCCTGCTGCGGTAAAATCGTAGCTCAGTTTAACAAACAATCTGCACCATTGGAAAGCTCTCATCGCGCCCTAAAATGGGAATATGTTAATTTTTTGTGACTTGATACTTGTTAGGTCCCTATATCACTAGTATAGCCCCTTATTATTGTTAGTGTAAACCACTTATTGTTATTAGTGTACCCTTGTAACCCCCATTTTGTTATTATTGTGCCCTTAAATTATTATTGTTAGGTTGACATGATTCATGATTTCTTTATGGCTTTTTGGGCACCCATTCCTGCAGACTTGGACAAATTCACTTAAAAGCAGTGGAAAATCCCTCATACGCGACTATGCCCATACTTTTCCGCGTGTATACGCGAGTACAGCTAGACTTTTCCGCGTATGCCATTAAAATGATTAAAAAATATATAAAAAATCTCTAATTTCGCGCTGGGTTGATGGTTACTCAGGTAGTTCAACCACCCCAGCCCGTGGCCAACTGTTTCCAACTGCTGAAACTACTTGGAGGGACTATAAAAAGCCCTCATGTGTATGGCCTAAGGGAGAGAAGTATTGATATTATACTATGTTGGTATTCCCTATCCAAGTCTGATTCCCCGTGCCTCCTGCACTTTCCCAGTTCATTGTAGGAAACCCTTGTTTCCTTGAGATACACATCCCTTTATATGTTATCTCATATGCACCAGTTTGGAAGGAGTCTTAGCGAGGCAAGGGCTAGACGGATCCGGACGACGGTCTGCGAAGGCCTTGGAAGGATCAGGTGATCTCTCCACTTGATTACTTTTGTACGTACTATTTATAATACATAAGTATCATGTTGTTCCCGAAATAAACGTGTTAGTGTATGCTTTAATGTATGAGAATATTTGTTATACGAGCATTCATTATGATTTATTTAATGTTTTATATGAATCTCACTAACATATAGAGTAGATATATGCTGTACAACTTGTCCTTTGTGCTGGTTTCTTCTTGTATTTCAGGTTAAGGAGGAAGGACGGTTGCAGGGAGTTTGAACTCCACGTGGATCTACTTCAAACGTAGGACCAACGGGTAAACCTCTCATTCTGCTCTATTTATTTTTTATGAATGTGCATGATTGTGTGAGTCTCTGTTAAGTAGTACGCCCCTGCTCTGTGGAGGTTGAATCCCAACCAACCTCTAGGGTGTTAATTCCCCGAAACAGAACTGGCGACTCCGCTGGGGATCACATTCTTGTGATTCTCTTGTTGGGTTGTTTCAGCTGTTTGGTAGGTTGCCAACAGTTTTATCTGTCTTTTACAGTCCAGTTTATTTTCTTGCAGTCAGTCTGAAGTCTTGGTGTCTTTCCCAGGCTTGTCCTTTTTGTTTTTCATTATCTTTCTTTGTATACACTCTTTTTTCTGCACACAGTCGCGTATACATGCGAGTTTGTCTAAAGGGACCCGCGTATACGCGAGTTTCCCTCAACACAGACGCGTATACACGCTGGTTGCATAACTGCAAGGTTGCGTATACCTAGGCAGATTTTGAATTTTTGGGTTTATTGGCTTTTTGGTCCTTTCTGGCTGTGGAGGCCTGTGTCTACAGTGTCTCTGTATTTACTGGAGTGTGAAGGAAGTGGTTTCAAGTCTTGTTTCTCTTTCGTTTGTTCGAAAACTAATATTTTTGGCAAAGTGTTCTTGTTGGTGCTGGCACTCCTGGATTGAGTTCCAAGATCGCTTTCTGAGCATTCTTGGCTGTTCTGCTTTATCAGAACAGAGAGCTTCTGCTCACTGACTCGCTCCTATATTTGTGTTGTGCTTTGCATTGCGATTTTTGCTTTGTTTTCGATTGGTTTTCTTGAGTTTCATAGGCTAGGGTTTTGTTGCAATTTTCGAAGAACTTTTCTTGCTTCTTTGGAGTCTTTTGTTGCAGCAAGTTTGCACTATTCGTCTAGGCTGATTGGCTGAGTTTTTGGTCTTCCGTTGCTCTTATTGATCTTGCTATCATTAGCTTTATAAGGTTTGGGAGCATAGTTGAAGTTTGTGCTTGAAATTCGGTCTCGTTTTGGCTTGAATTGTGATAGTTGTGCTTGGTCTTTTTGAGCTCTTGTTTTATAAAACTAAAAAGCCCAAAAAACATTTGTTTTGCTTTTTGTTTTTTGCATTTCAAAAACTCAAAAAACATTGTGTCTTGTTTTTGTTTTTGTTGTTGCATTTTCATTTTCGTTTGGTCATATCTTTTGGAGCTTTTGTGAAGTTTCTTGCTTCTAGTTTTTGGCTTGATTTTGAGGAGAAGTTGTCATTTGATTTCTTCTTCTTATTGTTAAGTGTTTTTGCTGTCTTATATTAAGAGTTCTTGTTTTCAAGAATTGGCTTTCTGGACAACAAAAGATGAGTTAAAACTGAAGGAGCCTTTTGGGAAATTTCACCTTGTTTCAAGGGACTTTTTGCATCTTAGAATTTACATGCTTGTAGTGATTTGCATTAGGTGCATTGAATCATTTAGTTAGCTTCTTAGTTTTTGTGAGTGTGAGTTTGTAATTCGAAAAGAAAAATACATTTTTTAGTCTCGTAGAACTTATATAGAAATTGCTCTTCATCGAAAGACAAAGAACTGCATGTGCATGTAGTCAGGTTTTTATTAATTTCTTTTGCGTCAAAACACCATTGGTTTCATCTCCATATCCTTGTGACTTAATATAACAGCCCTTAAAATAAGCGATTTAATCTAAAATCAACTAGCAAGTTTACTAAGTGTCAATCACCAACTAGCTAGGTTGTAGGGCCTTGGAATAGGTGATTGGAGAGTTAACTCTCCAAGGCCGCTCAAACAAACATAGAAGTTGATTAATTGAGCGAAATCCAACTCCGTGAGGTGGACTGGGAAAGCTCTCATCCGAGAGTCAAGCGCGAGGGGAAGTGAAGGTTGAGAAGAGGGATACCCCCCCTCCAATTAGCTGAATCTGACCTCAAGACCGTTCCGCCCAGCTTCTGATACGGATTGGTGTCCATAGTTGCCACTCCTAGGTTCCACACAGGTGACTGCGGGGGGGAATACCCATGGTACCTGAGGCAGACGTCGCATCACTTTCAGCAGTACTTCTGGGGGTGCCCTTGCGAAGCTTGGGTGCTTGAGCCGGCAAAGGCTGTCGTTAGGAGGTTGGTGTAACTGTTTCTGATACCTTCGCTAGTTGTTCTGGGCCCTAATCATCCCAGACTGCTTTCGGAAGGCCCTATACTTCGCTTTCCTGTATTTTGGTGTCCGGTTCTCATCACCCGGAGCGGAAATACTTGGAGGCTGTTTGCTTTCTGTTTCTCAGGGATTTTATTTTAGTGAGTGCTCTTTGCTCCTAGCTTGCCTAACTTTTCACTTTTTTGAGTCTAATATAATAAATCTATAAAAGTGGCTGATCAAGCGCCTCGACGTTCGAGGAGAATCCGGGGGTTATCTCCCGAGAGTGCAGAGCCTTCTTCGAGAAGGCGTAGGAGCGATTTAGCAGGTGGTTACCACCCTGTGGATTCTGACGCTGTGGAGAGAGATCCTCCACCAAGGTCTGAAGGTTTCATACCTTATTCTGGTGTCAGTCCCGAGAGGAGCATTCCGCTCACCTCGCGAGTTTTTTTCCCTCAGGAAGAAGATTTTCAAGTCGTAGACGTACCTGAGCCTCCTGCTACAGGTCCATCTCCTCTTCCTCCTGATCATCCATTTGTTATTCAGTACATCGGACCGGAGTCTGAGAGACCGCCGGATCTTCCATATCATTCTTATCTTTCGATGGCCACGACTGGGAACGCGGCTTCTACCGTGAGTGCTGCAGGCATTCAAACCCCTGTTTCTGTTGAAGCAGGGGGCACTCTTGCTCTATCTTCGATTGCTTCTAGCACTGCTATGTTTGGCTCTGGGTTCACCCAAGCATATGCTTCTCATTCTGGTCCCTTCTGTTCAGGGATGTCCATTAGTGGAAATCCCTCTTTTTCCTTTTCCGCCGGTGCAGCTGGATCTACACCCATGTATAACATGGCTAGTGGATCAACTTCGTTTCAGGGTTTCCCCTTTGGGACTGGGCATATTCCCAGTTCCAATCCTTCTTTAGGGTCGTTTCCTTTTACGTCCCAGACCCAGAGTTTCAACCCTTGGTCTGGGGGGCAAAGTTCGACTACTTTTACGGGATGGAATCCTATGTTTACAACGTCTGGGGCAGGGAATTAGTTCTTCGCGGGTCATCAAGGGAATGCTTCTTTCCCTTCTTCGAGTGCTTATCAGTCTTTTTCTCCTCTGTCTAATGCATGGAACCCCTACCAGGGGCTTTCCTCTTCAGTCAATACCTCAGCGGGGGGAACTAGTCTGGGTTTTGGTAACTCGGCGTGGGGAGGAGGTTCTTCTCCGTTTTCTATGAGTCCTTTCTGGCAGCCTGGTGCCTCATCAAATCCAGGCTATTCTTTTCAGAATGTTGGAAATCCATCCCATCAAGGATGGAATTCTCAGGCTCCGCCTCGATTACCATTTCTGGCAACGTTAAACTTGCCAGACTTGTCGAAGTTAACTAATGACCCGATTCGGTATAGTCCGGGGTGGCCTCCGGTTCCAACCAAACTTCCTTCAGACATAACTAAGTTTGAAGGTAAGAATGGTGAAGATCCGGCAGATCACATCACCACTTTCCACTTATGGTGCTCTTCAAACTCTCTGATCGACGACTCGATTAGATTGAGATTATTTCAGCGCACCTTAACTGGAAATGCCGCAAAATGGTATATAGAGCTCACTGGGGGCAGTTTCTCCACATTTGGAGAACTGGCTGTCACTTTTCTTAACCATTTTCAGTTGCCTGTCAGATATGAGGCTGGGACCGAACTCCTGGCTAATTTTAAGCAGGATGAGGCAACTCACATTTCTGATCACATTCGGGAATGGAGGAGAAGGAAGAGGCTTATCAAAGCCCATATTCCAGGTGAGTTCCTTCTCGAGTGGTTTTTGAAATCGCTTGATCGGACATTTCAAAGGGGATGTATCCCTATCGGGTGTATTCGAGACGAGCCATCTTTAGGGCCCGACGATTCGAATTGTTGTTATTCAGTGCAGGGTACCTTATAAGTATTTCCCAATGCTCCCTCGCTCCAAGTTCGATTTATCGAAACCCAAACACAGTCATGGTGACGGAGCTTGTCGGATCAGTCCAATAGTAGTGCGGCTAGCACCTTTCTCAGTGCATTAGTTGTCTTTACAATCGCTCCTTACAGAATCATTTGTGCTGTGATTCATCCCCCTTCCCGATCTTTGTCCATAAATGTTGTCCAAGCTTACGATCCCAAAGGAAATCAACAATCCGATGGAGAGAAGAAGGGACATAACAGAAGAGGCAAAATAAGAAGGGCAATACAAAATAAAACCAGCGAGCGTGTTGGTGAGGGTCAAAAGGAGAAAGAAAGTGAAGTTCAGGTGCAAGCTTTGTACTGGAGGCCATCTCACGCATCTTTGCCCGAAAATTCGGGATGCTCAGCGCCTGTTATCTCAGCAGGGTTCTTCTAGTTCCCAGGCTGTGCTAACAAACCCTTTTCCCCAAGGGCAGCAATTAATTGCTGGCGCGAATCAAAATCCTGGGGCTTCCTCTGGAGGTCCTCAGGAAGGGGAAATTCCATCGAATATATTTATGATGAGTGCTCACGTGGATGTCGCTACGAGATCCCGTGATTATGGCGGAGAGGAATCTTCGAAAGCTAAGGAAGTTCCTGATGCTACTGAGCCGCTTCATATCACGAAGCCAACTGTCGAGTCTATGCCTCGGATACCGAAAGCATCCTCTAAGCGGTCAACGATTAATCCAAACATGAGGGCTGCCCAGAACTACTCGATTGTAGAAGATCTGGCGCAGAGTCCTTGTGCTATGTCAGCTTTAGAGGTACTCCAGTCTTGTCCGGCTCAGCGCAGTGCTTTGCTCACCGCCATTGGGGCTATTGATCCGAAAAATTCTCTTCTGATTACCTTTGATATGAAGAATTTTAAGAAGAGACTTCCTCATCATATGGCCTTCCATATTAAATCATCGTATCGGAAGACTAACATCTTTCGCACGGTTGTTGATGAGGGTGCTTCTACTTGCGTGATGTCTCTCGCATGTTGGAAGACACTAGGATCTCCCAAAGCTGTTCCATCTAGCACTATTCTTACTGCATTCGATGGCCATTCTCATAGGCCCCATGGTATTGTCCCGGCTTTGCCCATCTGTGTTGGGGGCAAAACCGTTAACATAGAGGTTGAGGTAGTAGATGCAGCCTTGGACTACAACCTTATGTTGGGGAGGAACTGGAGTTGGGGAGGAGCTGGATATATGAGATATATGGGATGGATGCCATTGCATCCTCATTATTTTGGTGTATGTTTCCCCCATGAAGGAGGATGATCACGGTGGATCAGCGAATTTGTCCTCTGTGGGCACGGATGCGCCTTGAGCTCATGTTCCTAAGTTGGAGAATACTAAGGCGCTTTGGTGAGAATCTAGGAGTTGGAATGTATTCTTCCATTTTGATAGGTTCTTTTTGATCTTCCTCCTCTGAGTGTCTATTAATGCTATTTCATCCTCCAAGGCTCCCCTTCGAAGAGAGTTCTTTCGAACTCTGTTTTGGACCCTTGGACTTGCTTCTCCGACCACATTGGAGGAAGTAGAAGTAGGTGGAGATGGCATTCACAGTTTCAGGTTGAGATTGCATATCAGTCTGTTGTTGACACTGCAGAATCTGATCCAGCTCCTCTTTCGCCGGAAGAGTTGGATGGTGATGTGGCTCCAGCTTGGACGCTTACTTCTTCTTCTGCCCAGGATTGTCTAGATACCACTCTTCCATCTGAAGAGGCCATCCTGGAAGCAATGACAGGTATAGAGAGACCGTGGGATGACTTGCATCATCGGTCTTACTTCCTACTTGACTTGAGCGAAGTCGAAGCTAGTTTTCCAAGTCCTCAGTCTCCTGGACCTGTTCACCCAGTCTTGAGCCCCTTAGCACCAGCACAGGTTTATGCTGAAGGGAACATGGCTGTGATCTCTCCTACTATCCCGGTGAACATCTCCAGGAATCCCAATATTGTCAAGAATGTCTTCATTGGAGCTGAATGTTCCAGTGACGAGATTCAAATCTATACCGAGCTCTTCAAAGAGTATAGGGATGTTTTTGCTTGGTCTTATGAGGAAATGCCTGGCATAGACCCATCTATCGTCCAACATGAGATCAAGACGTATGAAAACGCTAAGCCGGTCAGGCAAAAACTTCGTCCGGTTAATCCTAGGAAGGCAGCAGCTATCAAAGCTGAAGTTGAAAAGCTGCTTAAGGCGGGATTCATTTTCCCAGTTCCTGTGACTGAATGGGTTTCAAACCCCGTTCCTGTTGATAAAAAGCAAGGAACAATTCGAGTGTGCATCGATTTCAGAGACCTGAATAAGGCGTGTCCTAAAGATAATTACCCCACACCCTTCATTGATCAGATTATTGACGAGTGTGCCAGTAACGAGATTTTCTCCTTCATGGACGGTTTCTCTGGTTATAATCAAATTACTATCCGTCCAGAAGATCAACATAAGACCGCATTTATTTGTCCCTGGGGTACGTTTGCATATAAGAAAATGCCTTTTGGTCTTAAAAATGCTGGAGCTACCTTTCAGCAGGCCATTTCTTACGCCTTCCACGACATCAAGAAAATCATCGAGGCATACTTAGATGATCTAGCTGCTCATTCTCGAAAGAGGATGGATCATCCTGGTCACCTCCGGCAAATCTTTGAGAGATGTCGTTTTTATAAAATTCGTTTGAATCCGAACAAGTGCGTTTTCGCGGTAACATCCGGTCGGCTATTGGGATTTATCGTGTCTAGGGAAGGGATAAGGGTAGATCCCTTCAAGGTTGAGGCAATACTTCGGTTGCCTCCCCCGTCTTCAATCCGTCAGCTTCAAAGTCTCTAAGGGAAGTCTAACTTTCTTCGGAGGTTTATCGTTAACTATGCTGAGATTACAAAAGGATATATGAGACTATTGAAGAAAGGAGTTCCTTTTCTTTGGGACGACTACGCTCAACGCTCATTCGATGCCTTGAAAAAGGCATTGACCTCTGCTCCTTTGCTGAGTCCACTCGATTATAGCAGAGATTTTCTTTTGTATCTGGCTACAGCAGAATCTACCATTGGTATGGTTCTGGTTCAGGAGGATGATGCTCTTATTGAGCATGTTATTTACTACCTTAGTCGAGGACTGGTACGACCTGAACTTCGATACACCCCGATAGAAAAATTAGCCTTAGCAGCAGTCCATGCTGTGCAGCGACTCCGACATTACATTATTCTTCGCAAAACTTATGTCTTGGCAGCTGCCAATCCATTTTAGTTTGTCCTCAGCAGGCGAGTGATTGGGGGCAAATATAATAGATGGATTGTGATATTACAGGAATTCGATCTAGAGTTCATGTCTGCCAAATCCAAGAAGTTATTAGTCTTTGCGGAATTGATCTCCGAGTTGCCTTGTGGTGAGGAGATGATCTATGATGAGTCCTTTCCGGACGAACACTTGTTTTTAATCTCTCCACCAGATCCTTGGTATGGGGATATCATAGTGTATCTCCAGACTACGAAGTTTCCCTCTTCTTTTTCGAAAGATGAGCGTCGTAAGCTGCGTCACTTAGCTAAAAGTTATCTGATTATTGGTGATGCTTTGTACCGTCGAGGGGTTGATTCAATCCTAAGACGCTGCTTAACTTTCGAAGAAGCCGAGGCTGTGCTCAATGATTCTCACGGTGGAGCTTGTGGGGGTCGTTTATCAGGGCTTGCTACAGCCCATAAGATTTTGCGTGCTGGCTACTTCTGGCCCTCAATTTTCAAAGATTGTATTGAATCGGTCAAGAAGTGTCATCCTTGTCAGGTGTATACTCGAAAAATGCGCGCTCATCCAGCTCCGCTTTTTCCAGTCGTTACTGTCGGACCCTTTACAAAATGGGGTATGGATTATACTACTTGTAACCCGCCTTCGGCAAAAGGTCACAAGTACATTATCGTAGCAGTAGACTACTTTACGAAGTGGGTCGAAGCTATGCCTACTTTTGAGAACGATGGTGAGACTGCAGCTCTTTTCTTCTTCAACCAAGTCATCGCTCGTTTCGGTATACCTAGAGAGATTGTCACTGACCATGGCAGTCACTTTCAGAACAGTATGATGGCTGAGTTGGCTCTTAAATTGGGTTTCCGGCAGGAGCATTCATCTCCATATTATCCTCAGGCCAATGGGCAAGTGGAAGTCATTAACAAATCCTTGAAGACAATTCTTCAACGGACAATTGATAAACATAGATCCAACTGGCACATTATGCTATATCCTGCACTCTGGGCATACAGGACGTCAGTTAAAACTACAACTGGCTTTACTCCGTTTCAGTTAGTCCACGGGGTGGAATCCGTATTTCCCATTGAATGCGAGATTCCTTCCCTTAAATTAGTTGTTGAGCTTCTTCCTGACACTTCTAGTCTGGCAGAGCGGCTTCTTCATCTGGAACATCTCGATGAGCAGCGTCAGGATGCTGCCACGATGAATGAAGAGCATAAAAACCGAGTCAAAGTTCAGTACGATAAGGCGGTTAAGCCTAGGATCTTTTCCGAAGGTGACCTTGTTTTGGTCTATGCCCAAGAAAAAGATGCCTTGGGGGCAGGAAAGTTTAAGTCGATGTGGTATGGCCCCTATATCGTTAAAAAAGTCCTTAAGAAAGGAGCGTATACCTTGGTTGAATTCGAAGGGAACGAGTTGCCGGAGCCCCGAAATGGGCTCTATTTGAAGAAGTATTATGCCTAGGCTTTGGCCTGGCATTTTGCTTTGTATATAGTAGTTTTTTGTCTTGTACATATCTGTTTGATTTTCGATTTTTGATGAGATGGTGATGTTTTTGATCTGCTTTGGTAGGTTGTGTTGATGTCATGAGTCATTTTGGTTTCGCCGATGGTGCTAGTAGACACACCCGGAACTTAGCTTCCGCGGCTTGGGTGCTTCATTATCCTTCCGGTCAGCTGTTGGTATCAAGAGGAGTCTACATTGGTCCTGCTTCCAATAACGTAGCAGAATACACTGCAGTCATTCATCTACTCTCGGAGGCAATATCCTTGGGTGTTGATTCGTTGGTAGTTTTCTTGGACTCCCAGCTGGTGGTGTCGCAGTTGAACAACACTTATCGGGTGCGAGATCCAATTTTATTACGATTGTTCTTGAGGGTACGTTTGTTACAAAGGTCATTTCAATTTTTAACATTCATTCATATTCCTCGAGCTGACAATTGGTTTGCTAACTCATTGGCTAATCAAGCTTTAGATTGGCATATTAATCATTCAATACAATAAATTTTAATCATCAAAAACATCATACATTTGATACATTTATCACATCACATCAAATATTGTTGTATATATCATCGGAGTGTCAAAAAACTTTACAAAATTTGGATCCATAAATGCCGTACAAAACTTGGGCTTATGCCCCATCATGTTCAGTCTCAAAAAAGAATATACAGTCATCTAACATATAAAATCTATCTACTCCTGAGGACCCTGCCCAGAAGTCGTGTTCCTATAGAACATAACTGCAGTGGCCACACGGCGGAATAGTCTAACCCAGTCCCGGGGTACTCCTACAACCCGTCTCTGGACGGCTTCCGGCAAGTCCTCCACGGCAACCATAGGGATTTGACGGGTCAATCCCTCCAAGTTTCTCTGCACGACCTGGAGTGTCCTGTCGGAATCCGCTGTTTCCGCCTCACCTCTGCGGCGCTTGTGGCGCGGTAGGCCCTCAGGACGAACTGGTCCAACATCTGAAACATGATCATTTTTAATTGTCAGTCATTATGAATCCAATCCAAAAACATGTTTGTTTTTCATTTTTTCATACATAATTGAAAAAATCCAAAAAAAAAAATCATATAAGTCAAAATTTTTGCAAAAAACTTACCGACTGCTCCCCATGCTGCGTCGGGTGGAAGTACTAGATTTGGATCTCCTCGAAAATCCATCCCAGCATAGGGATAGTCGTCCACTGCGATGATCTGTTCTCCCCACCATAGGAAGAACTCATCGTCCCACGTGGTTCGGGGTACTTCGCTGCCCCCCAGTCTCTTCATCATGTCTGCCCAACGGGCAATTCTTGGGTCCCGCGGGCTGCTGATGGTCGAGATGACTCTGGGTCTCAAAGATGGAACTCTCTCGAAGAAGAATGTGGTCAAAATGGTACCATAGCCAAAGTGTTTAGTTTTGGTCTGGCGAATAGAAGTCAGCTGTTGTTTCATATTCAGTAGCAGGGCTGTGCACCAATCGTAGACGTGAATCAAACACTCTACAGCTATACTCATTTGCATCCTGGACGCCTGATGCAGTGAGGCAGATCCTGCCACTCTGCCGATGGTGAAAAGGAGGATCTTCATGTGCAAATCCCTGATATCTCTAATTGCAATCTGCGTTCCAACCTTCTTGGAATTATCTACGCAATATAACTGGACATAATCTTCCACAGTTAACCCTCCCAGGGGTTTTCCGTGAAGGTCTACTGGGTCTCCCCTCCTAGAGAGTCCAGTGATGAAATATATATCCTCCACTTCTATGCGTAGTGGCATCTGATCAATTATGAAGCAATCCTGATCTGGTTCCCAGTAATTTACGAGCATTTCAAGCAATCGCACATTACTTTTCATATTGGGCATTTTGAAGAATTTCAACAATCCGCAGTTTTGGAGGATGTTTTGAGCTGCGCGGTCCTGCATGACCTCTTGGTCTACTGCACTACGCTCACGTTCCCTCCAAGAGATGGTCATCCTGAGAAATTTCATCAAAATTTGCATTAGAAACACTTTTTTGAAATCGGACCTGCGCATACGCTACTTTCCCTGTGCACAGTCGCGTGTATACGCGACTTGCCTTCATTGAATCCGCGTATGCGCAGATACACATTTTTTAATAAGGGTTTCAAGGAAAAAAATCACTTAATTTTAATTTTCAAACAGACAAAATGAATCAACAGGATGATTAAGGAGCCTACCTGAAGTTTCGTTGAATTCCGACGGTCGGTTGTTCCTGATTTGACGAAACAAGTTTTTAGCTCCAGAGCTCTTTTTCCAAATCAGCTATGCAATAATGAACCAAATGAGAGGTAATTTGTGTATTTATGGCTAAAAATTGAAAATTTTCGCAAAAATTTCTTTATGCTTATTTTTTCGATCTATCTTATGCTGTATAACTTGATTTCTTGGAAGTGCCCAGTTTGGTATGTTTTCAGGTACATTTTGACGATTTTGAGATTTTTCCCGGTTTTTGATCCATGATTTCCGACTCTTCACGGCAGGTATATGATCTTCACTGGCATATAGGTTAGGGAATCACTTTCCGTTGCATCTTTCATACTAGCCTCCATACTGATCACTTGCCTTAGGGTCGATCCCATCAGGTCATGAGCATTACACCCATTTCACTCGCCGATTTTTAATCATGACTTGATGGTAGAGCCTTCCTTTACATGGGCTTCCTATTTAGTTCCTCGCTATCACTTGTTGCCCATGCTGCTTTTTATGTAGGCTCGGGAGTCCTCTTTAGTCCCGCCATGTCTTCTGTGTTGAAGCTTCATTCTTCTCTTTCATCACTTATCATTTTTCTGGCTTATACCCTAGAGGCTCCCTGGTGTCGTTAAGTTGTATTACTGCATTGCATATTGGCTGCTTGTTTATCCTGGCCTTTAGCCGGCTTCATTTGGACTCGATGTTTAAGCCAACTTTTGACCTTGACTTTTTGTACAAGTTAACCATTGCATGCACTTAGCTATCACGACTTGACACCTTTGTACCCATGGATGGAACGTTCCTCTAAGTATCACTGACCAGTTTTCGCCACCTTGCATTGAGCATAGGATTGTTCCAATCCCAGGAACTAGTGCATCTTCTTTCTTGATACTCGTTCTATCCATTGTACCATAGCATTCTTTTATTCCTTTTCAGGCTTATTATATGAAAAAGACAAAAAAATTAAATATAACAAAAAGAGCGGGAACGGGATGTATCTTCGTTATTTTGATGGCAGTACAGAGTCAGTTTGTCGCCCTTGAACAAAGCACATATACTTATATATATTTCCTTCATTTGGGATGGTTCTAGTTTGACCTAGGTTCAACTTTTACCATGTTTCACTTGTCAGTTCTCCCCCGGTTGGTTATCTCTTCCAATCCTATGGAGAGTTTGTTTTGCCTCCTGCAAGACAGACTTATACAGTGTCACTTTTTACTGCCATGGTCATCACAGAGTCGTGCTTTTGTTCAAGGGAAGTCTAGCCTGAGTCGGCCATTTTGCGGTGTCTCTTGACTCATTATTCAGTCGGCCTTCCCGGTCTTGTCAGTATCATGTTCTATCACATCAGATGTTTTGATCTTCTGCTCGTGCTGGTTTGAGAAGGTCCCCATTGACTTCTTTCCGGCGGGTTTGTCTCTTATCGACTACGACACATTGCTCTGAGAGCAAGCCTAGAGCCGCACCTTGGGCCTATTTCCATCATTGATAGGTGACCTCGTGCTCGGCATTTGATCATCATCATGGGTCTTTGACTGAGTGGTTTCCCCTGTGTTCGACGTCAGCACACATTATCACACTTGGGATTCGTGCAGTACCTTGATTTCCATTTGACCCTATCGGTGGATTTCTCGCCTCTGTGTCAACTTTCATTATTGGTTGGTTCAGAGGGTTTCTTCCATGCGCTAGCTTCATCTTGTGCATGTCGGAAACGTACTTCGGTTTTGGTTCCATCACTCTACTTCGTCTGATTCCTTCCAAATCTTGGCTTGCGGGTTACACTCGCGCTGGACTGATGTGGGATGCCTTAATGCCTTCCTTCCAGCAGATCTTTTCCCATCGACTCCGACTCATTGCTCTGGGAATAAGGTCTAGAGTCTTTTTTTGCCGCACTAGGTTTGGCAACACGCGGCGTACCTTTCGCTATCGACAAAGTGGGGATTCATCATTGCCTCCCCGATTGGCAGATTCTTTCATGTTCGACTTCAACTCATTCATTCGCACTTGTTAGATTGTACCGGGGCACCTTGATACTCATTATCATTACTCTGCGGTTGTCTCCGCGCTGGTTAACCAGACACATCATCGACCGTAATCCAACGATTTCTCACATGGTCGACTTCAGCTCATTTATTCCCATTGTGTAGAATTGTGCTACAGTGATCGCTGAAGACCTTCAAGTTGTATCAAAGATTTTCTAAGCCCACTTTTGACAAATCTATCTGGCCGCTGATGCTGCTCCACCCTCATATGTTGCGTTCAAAGACAAAGAAAGATTCATATGTTGGCTCCCGAGTTGCGTGATTGTACCATTTGATCCACCTCTTTATGATCCGGGTACTTGGAGATTCGCTTTACTTATTTGATCGACATCCGCCTGTACCATCTTTGATCACTTATATGTGATACTTGGACATTGATTCGTACTCTACACTTCTCGGCCATGATGATTCATTGTGTACTTTTGGGCCTGTTTATACTTGTATACATGTTGGATATATTCACTACTTATACAGATGTATTTTTGATCGAGCATGGTATGCCCGCTCAACATGAGTTGACTCGTTTTCATTGGTTTTTGGCAGTCGAACCGTGAAGTCCTCTCTGTCCTTGCGAAGTTCTTCATGTGCAAGCACACATTTCGGCCACTGCGGTACCCTTCGACCTCATATATTAGCATCTCATATCATTTCTCACCTTCATATGATTCCGATGGATTACTGATGGTTTTGGGTGACCCATTCCTTGGCGTACTTGGACAAATTCACTAAAAAAACAAAGTAAAAATCCCCATACGCGACTATGCCCGTACTTTTTCCGCGTGTATACGGCTGTAGTCCACCGCACTTTTCCACGTATGCTATTAAAAAAATGATTAAAAAATATATAATTATTCCTTATTTTCGGGGTCAAGTTGATAGTTACTCGTGTAGTTCAACCACCTCCCGCACGTGGCCAACTGCTTCAACTATTGAAACTACTTGGAGGGAGTATAAAACCCATGTGTATGGCCTAAGAGAGAGAGAGAATTATTGATATTATACTGCTGGTATTCCCTATCCAAGTCCGATTCCCCGTGCCTCCCGCACTTTCCCGCTCATTATAGGAAACCCTTGTTTCCTTGAGATGCTCATCTCTCTATATGTCATCTCGGCGCACCCGCTTAGCGGGAGTCTTAGCGAGGCAAGGGCCGGACGGATCCGACGACGATCCGTCGAAGGCGGGCGACCGTATCTTCTCCACTACATTTTTGTACATGCTATTTATAATACAAGTACCATGTTGTTCCCCAAAATAAAAACGTGTTAGTGTATACCATATGCATGAAAATTGTTATTTAAGCATTCATTATGATTTATTTAATGTTTTATATGAGTCTCACTAACATTTAGAGTAGATATATACCGTACAACCATTTCTTCGTGCTTGTTTCTTCTTGTCTTCGAAAGTTGAGAAAGAAGGACGATCGTCGGGGTTTGGACCCCGCGGGATTTGCTTCAACCGTAGGACCCACGGTAACTTTCTCATTTCTACTCTATTTAGTTTTTCTCAACGTGCATGGTTGTGTGAGTCCTCTTGGCAGCATGCCCCTACTCCTGGTGGAGGTTGTAACCTGGGAACGAACCTCTAGGGTGATATTCCCCCGAAATGTGTGTAATCGGGAAATATGTTAAGGAAAATTCCCGATTGCCTGAGGAGACATCATATGGTGTGATGTGTGCAAGGGTGTAAAATCGGGGAAATACAAGGAAAAATTCCCAACAATTATAGCATATCATATGGTGTGTTGCAACTTATACATGCATATATTTGCGGCCTAATGTCCACTAGATCTATTAGAGAGTGTGTTATTTCGTTACATTCTGTCGATGGTGTTGGATACCGCCAACATACAATGGATCTCCCCGACATGAGGTCCCAATTAGACTCAATCGGCTTGGTGTAGGAGTCCCACGTGGAATACAACCCAACTATCGTATACTTAAATATATATACCTTGTATTTAGTTGTTAGCATGAGATAGAAGTGCACATGTTATTTTTAATGAACAAGAGAGTGTGCTCGTAAATGTTTGATTATGGTATGTATCAAGGTTCTTTTGCTACAAGGGGGAAATAAATGAGCTCTAAGAGAGAAGTAATAGTAATACCCTAATGGAGACACATGAATGATAAAGGCTCATCTAAAATTAAATGAAATAGTTCACATAGATGTGACGATCGTTATAAACATTACAACACATTTCCAATAAGTTACACCCAAGTCACTAAAATATTTCAATTACTCCTAAAGACATGTGAAAGAAAAACATGAATCATAAACATTCAAAGGATAGTCTTAGAAACATCCACAATTCACGTGTGAAAATGTTTTTGTTTTAAAAGTTTAAGTATTAAGCAAAAGTTCCAAGATACATAAATAAAATGAACATCACTAGCTCCAATAGTGGAGCATTACAACCACTACTGCCTCCCAGAAGTACTAACTTTGTATCTCTAATTCCCTGTGGGAGAAGCAAGGGTTTAAATTTTGCTATTATAATTAGGATCCTTTTGAAACTTGAGGCATGACCTTTCACATCCCATGACTCTTGACTTTAAAACTCCTAATGACCTTTGACCTATAACCTTTGCATTTTACAAATGACTATTGGAATTACATATGACTCTTGGTATCACATCTCTTTTGGAATTCCAAGGACTCTTGACTTCCACTTATTTTTATTTACAATGATTACACTGTCATCACATTCTCCACGTCATCATGTGATGAAGACATGACATGTTACTATCCTTAATGACCGGGACTACACAGTTACCGATGACATGGAATTTCTCTGCGAATGGTGACTATGGCCGCCACCGTGTCTTCATTCTTCTGCGCTTTTGATCGTTGATGTCTTCACCCTCAAAATGGTGATCGATTTAATGGTATCTGTGCTTTATCATCAATATTTCAATGGTTCTTTCGTTCTTCGATGCTTCCTTTTCTTTCCTTATTTTCCCGATCTTTATCATGGGTGTGCTTGCCATGTTGTTCCCGGGAATACTTGTATTCGCAATCACACATGACAAGCAACCATCATCATTAAAATGTCCTACTATAACATTATTTATGAATATTTTATGTTCATACCTTATCACTTCACCCGAAAGGAACAAGGAGAGATTCTAGGCTCAAGGGGCGCATTTCGAAAGGCCGAAGGGGGTGGAGGCTTGGTGGCTCCCGCATGTGCACTCATGCACCAATATAAATAGGTAATCGTGGAAGAGAACATGGTGCAAATCAAGGAAGAAGGAGGAGGTTTCTGTGCTTCCCAAGTGCATTTTTCACTCAAGGGAGAGAAGGAAGCTAGGGCACACTCCCCGAAAGTTTAGCGATGGAGGCCTGTGCCTTCGGGTGTGCTCATGTGCTCAAGAGAACCGTAAGGGCGCATGGGCACAAGTCTAAAGGTCGAAGGAAGAAGCTTTATGCCTTGGAGTAAGCTCAAAAACAAGTTGGTTAAGAGGAACATGGTGCATCGTGGAAGGATTAAGGGTGGAGCTTAAGGCCTTCAAGATGCAATCGTGCGCTCAAGAAGGTTACATTCCTTCGTGTCGAAGGAGTGCGCTCAAAGGAAGACCGGCCCTCAAAGGTAAACGAAACAAGGAAGGGGAAAGGGTTTAAGGATTGTTATTTTATTCTTTGGAGTGTGTATGTCACACTTCCAAATAATGAAGGATTTCTCGTCGAGGCTCGATATGCACTTTGTGCTCCTATCCTTAGCGGGATCACATTGTGACTAAAATTTCTCTAAGTCTCGGGATATGGGGAAATGAGAACATAATGATTTCATACATAAAACCATGTGTGACATATACCAAATAGTTGAGAAAACTATACAATCTTGAAAAGGATACTATGCATCAAAATTCCACTTTACATATATTCCCCAAGTACACCCGATGAGATGTGTGTGATCATACTCAAAAAAATTTCTTGCTTTACAACAACAAAGGCATTGTGACCATGAAGCACATAAAGATGTTATAATAAATGTGATGACACTGAGAACACTCGTGAACACTTGAAACATATAGCATGACATGAAATGGAACTTGGAGACCAAGATGACACCATATGCTCTAAGGAAGCAGTTCTCAAAATTTTGAATGTAGTGAAATTTTTGGAGGGTGTTGCGTAACGACAACACTTGGCGACACACTAGGAGAGGTTAAACTTCTCTATCTAGGAATATATTTTTAGTTAAAGGGTCATCCCTTCGTAAAGTATAGATTCACCAATTAGATTTACTTCGACTTCCCCTTTGCCCTAAGTATATATATATTACATCACTTCTTCTACTTGGTTGAACACAAAAAAAATATACACAATATCACAATTATTTCAATCTAGGAATGGGTACGTTGATTTTATGATATTCAGAGTATGGTTTTTCATCTCTAGTGTTTCCTCACCGTCGCCAGGCTCGGACAGAACCCTTGTGAGCCACTTCAGAGCACAAATGTTGCTTTGCTACCAACAAGCCTAGACAAAGATCAGCAGCCTAAGTTGGTTTCTTCACCTCCCCAGGTGTTAACTTTTCTCTACTTTCACCCTTTATTTATTTATTTAATAGGATTGTGCATTGATACTTATTATTTTTACGCAGAAGAGGGATCCGACTTATTGAGAGCAGAGAGGTTTCTCGAGCAAGTCTTTTAGAACCCTAATATTTGTTTACTCTCTTTATATTTTTCTTTTATCCTTTTTCTTCTCTACTAGATCGACAAGTATTAACACACAAGTATATTTATACCAAGTTGAGTAAAGCCATACCTAACATAGGTGTGCAGATTTGATAGGTTCTCTCAAGGTTTTATTTTTGGTTTTATCGTACTTTCCATTCAAATCCAGCTCAACCTATGGCATTTTCCAAAACAAAGAAGGAGAACAAATGCAAAGCCAAGCGTTGTGCTTGTCGTATTTCTTTCTATTCCACCAAAAAGGATTTTGAGCCATGCATGTTTTTACGAAGGTCTTATTTATGCACAATGACCAAAAAACGCGACAATTCAATACATGAATAACATAACATGACATAAGCCACACATACGAAAAGGAAGAGAAAATAAACAAATTGTACAGAGAATCGTAACTTATGTGGCGTTACTGAAAATAATGCTTCAAATCGACCATTTACAGAAGGGTTCAATCTTCTCATCTAAGGATTTCCAAATTTCCTTGAATGTATTTTTTGACCAAGATTTTCTTCAATGGTGAATGGGCCAATCCACAAAGGTTGGAACTTTGTGTATTTGAATTTATATTCATGGGATTTATCCCACTTTAAGTACTAGGTCACCCACATCGAAACTTTTCCGTGTGGATTTCTATCAAAACAACACTTAACACAATTCTTCTGGTGGATGGTGAATCTCTCTTTTGGATTTGAGGTTTTTATTCTCAAGTTTGGAGAAAGTGTTTATCCCCGCTCTAAAACATAAGCAAGTTCAACCTTGGGGCCCTGTGTAGTTGTAAGGTTGGAGGTAATAAAGCCCGCAGGCAAGATAAATTCTTTACCGTAAAACCGTAAAGGGCGGAAAGGCCTTAAGTGAAGGCTTAGAGATACGTGCTCGGTGCCCAGTGACCATTGGTCAAATCATTAAAGGGCCTTGCTCGGTAGAAGATGTTTTCCTGATTATGCAGATAATTGTTTGTTGATTTAGCCAAACCATTTCCCCGCAGTGTATTAATTATATGCATGTTTTAACACAATCACATTTCATAATGTGAATTCATAAAGTTTCAACATGAAAATAAGTTTCCTAATCAAAGACAAGTGACATTGGAATGCAAAATCCGGTTATATTGTTTTGTCACAAAAAGTGGATGACTTCCTAGTCATTTACTTGTCTCAAGAGAACTACTTCTAACCATCGAGTGAAATAATTTGTTGTTGTTAAAATATATTGGTGTTTCTTTGTTGAGTGAGGAAAAAAATTTCTCTAATAACATCTAGGCCCCATTGTTGGGAAGATTCCCTCGACTATTACTATTAGCAATGGGGAAACCGATCTTTGATCCCAACCGATGCATCTCCGATAATTTGGCACTCGTAAACATAAGTGTGAGCATATTTGAATAGAGTGGGCCAATAATAACCAACCCTTAAGGAATTTATGTAGCATATATTCACTCGCATAGTGACTGCCTGGTCAGTCCATCAGTGAAAATCTCTTAAGTAATTTTTCTATATCATGTGACTCAAGGCATATTAGAAGTTGACATTGTTGTGGTTCTTTCTAAAACCACTCCATGAACTAGATGGTAGGATAGAGTTTTTAAACGAATTTACCTCTCTTTTTTATTCCGAGAAATGTAGGCAAGGTGCCACAAGCGAGGAATTTTCATATATTATAATAACATGGCATTGTATGGAATGAGGAATATCTAACATTGTACATTTCTATTTTTTGCCCTAACCTCAAATATCTTGCCCGGGAGCATCTCTTTCTTCGAATCGCTAATTGAAATAGTCCATGACCATTTATGGTATGAATTGGTTTGAATTATAGGTCATATTATTGTAATCAGTTCATCCACTTTTCCCTTTTTCTCACCCAGCCCCGTTGCACGAAGAGTGTTCTTACCATCGGATGAGGAAAATATGATCGTGTGAGCTTTAAAAAGATAGGGTTTAAAATATTTAATTGTATCGTATACATCATATGCTTGTTTTTCGATGGCATGATAATTTAATTTAACCCATGTATATTTATGCTCACAAAAGAGATAGGTTGATCATTTCCTTCAAAGATTCCTTTGAGTCAACAAGGCTAGAATAGAAAAACTAAAGAAAAGGTAAGGTGTTAAAGGAATTTTTTCTCCATAATGGATTGAACAATGTAGGTGCATCAAGAATAACCTATTTAATTTTAGCGAAAGCATCCTTTTCCATTTTTCCCGTATTTGTAAGTCGAATTTTTCTTAATCATCTCCGTAAAGGCTAATCATCTAAGCATAATTAGAGATGAAATTTCACAAGAAGTCAATCTTCCATAAGAAATATTTCGTAGCTTTCTTATTCACCAAGAATATGTGATTTTTGTAACAGCTTTTACCTCTTGAGATCAAATTGACTCCAGTTTTTTCAGTGATGTGCCCCAAGTGAGTCCCCTGACACACCAAATATGCTTTATTGGGATTAAGATAAATCCCATACCATTGGACAGCTGAAAATGTTCCCGCCGAACAAGAAGGGATCTCCCTATGCGTAATCCCACCGACTCTACACCATTTGCTTGGGGATCCCATCCGTATGTACACCCATCAATAAATTGGTGAAGATGTTTTTCGGATAGAGAGGGGACTCGCCGAGATGGAGAATGCATGGATAGCAACGTAATACAAAGCCGTGATTGACCATCGTTCGTGAAACATAATAATGCCATGAATAGAAAATTGGAATTTAAAGCATGAAACTTATGAAAAGCATTGTTAGAAAAATTTTAACAAGATCATACTTATTAAAGATTCATTTCTAATAAACAAGAAAAATGTCATACGAGCAGAAGCTATTTATCAACTATGTACATTGTGAATAAAGATTTAAAGAAAACATCGGAACAAAGTGTTCACCAACACTTCTTGTTAGAACATCATATATCCTCCACGTGTTGCAAGGAAAGCTCGTAACAAGTGAATAAGCATGAGTAGAAATGTGCAATTAAATATTTGAAAGAAGTATCTTGTCTAATTCGAAGACCATATTCATAGCATAACCATTGAAGCGGTAAGAGATTTCTAACGGACTAATAGTGAGATCCAATAACATTTCGTATTCATATCTAGAGGCATCCATTCAACAAAAAGTAATGTGTCTCTCCAAAAGTCCACAAACAATAAAAGTCCTTTACAAAATCGCTAGAAGATGTACATATAGCTCTAGTACCTGCTCTCTGTGACCTTGGTCTTCCCCACTCTTGGGATTACTTGCGACCGAGGGGAAGTTGCACCTGTTGGAGTGTTGTGACCTTGGGTAACCTCGTTGGCGACCTCGCGACTTTGCGATCTTGCGACCTCGCAACTTTGCGACCTTGCGATTTTGTGATGTATGAGACTTTGCGACCTTGCGTGCATCTTTTGCAACCTCCCAACCTTGCGATTTTGCGACCTCGCAACCTTGCGACCTGCGACTTTGTGAACTATGCAACTTTGCGACTTTGCGACCTTGTGAACTTGTGGACTTTTGAAAACAATGATACCTTTGCTAATTTTTGATCTATGTGACTTTGCGACATTGCGACTTTTGCAACCTATGCGAATTTGCAACCTTGCGTACTTTGCAACCCATGTGAATTTGTGAACAATGCAACTTTGTGACTTTGTGACCTATGTGACTTTGTGACCTCGCGACCTATGCGTATTTTTGCAACCTCGCGACTCGCGACCTCGCGACCTTGCGACCTATGCCACTTTGCGACCAGGACTTTGTGACCTTGCGACCTTGCAACTTTGCGAACTTTACCACTTTCTAGGACCTATGTGACTTGTGACCGCAGTGCGACTTGCAACTTGTGACCTTGGCGACCATGTGACTATGCGACTCGACATTGCGACCTCGCGACTTTGTGACCTATGCAACTTTACGAACTATGTGACTTTGCGACGTATGCGACTTTGCGACTTATGTGACGGCAACTTTTGCAACCTTGCGACCCATGCGACTTTACGACCTTGACACCTTGGCACTATGACTTTGGTGACCTTGCGACCTTGCGACCTTGCAACTTTGTGAACTTTGCGACTTTGCGACCTATGCGACCAGGATTTCGCGACTTTGCGACCCGCAACCTCGGGAGTCATCTCGCGGCCTGGCGGGGACGTGTCACCTTAGGTCATCTCGCGACTCGACTCCGGGATCATCCGTGACTTGGCACCGCGTTATTTCCAGACCGCGACCTTGAGTCATCTACATGACCCGCGACCTCGAGTCATCTCCGGCGACCCATGAGTTTGAGTTTTATCCATTCTCAAGGCTCTCATGATTCACGATTTTCTCACAACAAGATGCCTTTTCCGCATACGCTCCGTGCAAGTGATCAGGTGCTCTTTGAGCTAAGGTGCGGTTTTAGATTCGCAGATCCACCTCACTTTGGAAAAGGTCCCTGTTGCTAGGAAACCGTTCTTCGTGCAAACCAATAACATACACGGTTGGAACCTCATCTTGTAGAGTATTTTAATGGTGTTGTGCCAATAGAATCTTAATGAAACAGACACGTTGTTCGATGTATATTGATAGCACTCTTGACCAATTTCCGAAAGGAATAATATGAGAATGAGTTAGCTCTCGCTAATAATGAGAAAAACAAGTGACTAGGGAAAAATAAAGCCTACTCGAGAGCAAAGAACATTGAAATATCCACCCAAGATATTGTAACTTGGTTTCAATTTCTCTTTTGAGCATCTCTAAGTTTGGAACCGTTTAAAACTTATATACCCTAGTGAAGTCGAGAGACAAGAAGACAAGTGGGTGAGGTGATGTGGTCAAGGTAAATAGGTCATGGGGATACCCACTGAAAGGCCGAGCTAAAAACTTAATGGGTCGAGAGAGGTGGGACCTGCAATTTTGAATATACCCAAAATTTTGCAGGCCAGAAGTACGAAAACACATACTTACGACATCACAAATATTTTAGATGGCATACATGATTCGATATCATTTTTTAAAACACAATAACATCATCCAAATAAACAACTACACTTTTAACAATATACGTGTAAATTGATGTCCATCGCTCTTTGAAATGTAACGAAGTTGATAAGTTTAATGGATTTCTCTTGAAACAAAAATGTTCTATTTGGTCCCGAAGGTAGTTTTCAATCAATATGGTTCTCGCTAGCACTTGATTGTAACCAAAGAAACTACTCCAGCAATGAAAGTATCTCGACTCCACACATTGTTTGAAGGATATGTTCCATGGATGGAAATGGATAATTATCTTTATTAGATGCCCGAAATGATATTGTGGAAATCCACACATAACCTTATTTGACCGGACTTCTTTCCGATCGGGGACCAAATTTGAAACCCAAGTGGGAGTGTCCGACTTTAAAAATCATTTGATAACCCAACATATTTTCAATTTTGGATGAACAAAATTTCTAGCATTGGATGAAATTTCCTTATATATGTTAGAAAGGTTTTACCCTTATTTTATGGGAATGATGTGATGAATAATAATGCAGTTTCATAAGTCTTTAAATCATCATATGTCAATGCAAACATATCGTGATATTTTTTGAATAACCAGATGAATGTTTTTCATTCCCTATGGAGAACAACATGTACCAAGGTTTACATACTTCGCATCTTCTTGAGTTCCTAGATTGACTTGTTCGTATGATAAATTTGCTTTGAGTGTTGGCATTGATTGGTTCTGAACCAATTTTGTAAGTCATACAATTTTTCCGTACACTACGCCTTTAGGGACAGTGTTCTCTATCACAATATATTCTCCAAGGTATTCTTTATCGTGCTCATCCTCTTCTATGGAAGCATCTTTAAATATGTATGCATTATCCATAACATGCAAGATATGTTATTCGTAATTTAAAATATTGAAATTAGTGTCATGATTTCTAAGAACAGATGATTTATATATAATTTCACATAAAACAATTTCTCAATGGCGACATTAGAAGGCTTCATTTTCTAATGCATATGTTGTGGCATTTCTAAGCCGTGAGAATAGAAATAATATTATAAATTTTAAAATAATTAATCGTACGTCGTACCTCCCGCTAGTAGTTTTTAATATTTGGTGAAACATAGTGATAGTATCTCGTACCTAATGAGTGACCATTACCCTAAGTCACCAAATAATTTTAAGGAAATCTACCTTTATATCGATGGATTTCTTAATTGAACCATGAGTGCTTCAGGCATTCGGCAGCATTACTTTTACACTCAAACTCCAAACAACATGAAAGGATATGATTCTTGTTACATGGGTCTACGAGTATGCAACCATTCCCAGATCCATCTTGCGTCTTTGAACCATCCAAGTATAAAGTCCAAATATTTTTAGCATCTAAATCGTTTCCCTATACTATTATTAGTATTAATATGTACATCTATATTACGTGTGATTCATTCGCACCAACCGGAGAGCAAGCAAGGCACTCCAACCGTGTATCCGTGATACAAGTGATGGTTGTGCTTGATAGCACCCATGACCGGTTTCAAAAAGAAAAAATTCCAAAGATTAAATCAGCAAAGGAAAACAGGCTCATTGCAGTTCCCCAAGTGGTGTCGTTACCTATGTATGGATCACTTCCCACACAAATCTAGTTATTCATGCCCTTTTATGGAAGCTACAATGTGACCAATCTATAGCAAAATAGCCTTGTATCTTACCAGACTAGTATTTACTCAAGAGTATGTTGTAGGTTCAAGGATTTATGCAATTATAATATTTATACATCGTGAACCTTGATCGGGATGATAATCGCATAAGAACATTATCAAGTTCACCAATATCTTGGAGAAGATATATGTCGAGTTGAATGATTTTTGCATCATTTTTGTCCCATTTGGCATTTATTTTCTTGGCAAAAATAATGACATTACATTCATGATGTACTTGAATCGATTAAACAATTATGGACATTGTAATTAAAATCCCAAAAGTTAACAAGAATGAGAGCAAAGAGAGTGTTAGAATTTAAGGTTATGACATTAAACAGAGATTAAAGGAAACCAGAAGAATTAACATACAATTTTATGAGAGGTGGCAGAAGATTTGTCACCGGGCGAAGGTCGTGGAAAAGGCTTGGACTAGTAGTTCACATTGGTTCTGCCATCTTCACGAGCTCAAATATGGAAATATTGGCCTTGTTTTCCTCTTTCAAATATTCAACTATGTTATAATTAATTGTTTCCACCTTTAGCGTAAAGTGTTGAAGTGTTTGGAGGAGTAGTTTGTTTGACACTTCCGTAGTGATGGAGTTACTTTTTTTTTCGAAGGAATTGTTCTTGGAATTGGTTTCATTTCTAGACTTAATCAGGTATCTCCGAGTAGGATTAATCTATGGTGAGATCCTCTTAAAATGTTCTACTTTATCTCATCGCTTCCTATTCGGAAAATATTCCCTTTACTCTCAAACTATATCAACCATTATTCTAAGGATGGGCTTCACTTTGTGGTGTAGTCATCACTTTTCTGTCAACATTAAGAATATAATCAAAATCATTCATCGTACGTCCAATAATTAGTAAGCTCTTCATCCATAGTCCTTTTGTTTCTTATGTTTGTTCCAACTACTCATCTTCTAATAAGGACTCACAATTCTTTGTAACCAAAGAATTCATGTTGTGGTTTCACTGCGGGCATGTATTTTGAATGATATTCCGGTGGCAAGAGATAGTTGTCCATACCCATATTTTCTATATTCAACACAACATTTGAACTCCGGGCAAAGATGAAGCAAGTTGATTATTGTTTTTGTTATTATTATTCCTTCGGAATAGAAATACTTGGGAGGCTTGCTACCGGGTAGAAGTATTGCTTCACCTTCTTTAATTCTTAAATTACATTGATAAGTTCCTTTACTTTCCTAGTCAAGTTTTTAATATCCGACGAATCATTTTTGGGCCTTAATTGAATAAGTAGAAGGTTGAGACTTCATACCAATATCCTTAAATTCTTTTGATTCATCATCATTAGTAATGACTCCAATGGCTCGCAAGTCCTTCTCATTTACGATTGCATTACGTAAATTTTGAGGTATAAATGGGCCTCCTAAGAAAATGTACAACCATAATAAAATTTATAAGAACAAATAGATTCAAGATGATGATGTCAACCATCGTGGATGATTCACCATTTTTATAGTAAAAAGGTTAAAATATTAAAAATAAATAAAAAATAAAAATAAAAATACTTTTTCAATTCGTATTTTTAAACTTATTTTCCTAAGGTTTTACCACATTTTCGAAGTGGAACACTCATTGATGCAAAATTTATGTCCCTCATCCAAGGATTACTCCATGTTGTATACTGATGGACTTACTAAATGAAAATGATAAATACATGAAAAAATGTGATTGCAATCACATTTTTCATGTAATTCTCATTTTTCATGTAGCGGGTTCCATCGAAAGTATGCAACGTGGGTACTACTTGATGAGGAATCAAATTCTACATCTAATGAGTAAGCCTCACTAAAATTTGATAAACCCATAGGGAGATAAGTTGAAATACAAGTTGAAAATAGTTTTTTTTCTTTTTTTCCATATAAATTTTGATGATGTAATCTAATATTATTTTATTATTTCCACTATTATTTTATAATTTCCTTAGGAGGCCCATTTTAGACCTCAAAATTCCTCTAATGCTTCGCAAAATTTTGTGTTACTGCTTCTTTTGTAGCTCGTTTAACAAATGAGGAATGTTAGTGGACAAGTGCTTGTGTAATAATCAATATTGATTGAATCATGAGCTTGCGTGCCCAAGGGGAAATTTTTCAATATGTGATTGAAATTTCGATTAAGTCACTTTCTCTTCCCCCCATCTTACTCTTTCTAAGCTCTTTCAATAACATGGCGATATTCTTTCTTATCAAAGAAATTTTCAAAAAATAACTTCTTAAACTCCCTCCAACTATGGAAAAATTGATAGGAAGACTATGGTACCATTTTTTTGCTCTACCTTCTAAATGTAAAAGGAAATCCTACAATAAATACCATTGTACCTTACCTCCAACATTCGTAGATACATGTAGAAATAACGATGTGAGTTTTTGGCTTTGTCTTCTTATCCTGGATCAAACTTGATAGCAACCTTTTATAGATGTATGGGAATCTTATGAAGGCGATTCCAGAGAGAGGTGGTTCCTTCGCCATCCAATCCAAGTTCTAATCATCCATGTGTTCGTCTCTTAG
The DNA here is from genome assembly GCA_034641835.2 of Pinus albicaulis. Classification (NCBI taxonomy): domain Eukaryota; kingdom Viridiplantae; phylum Streptophyta; class Pinopsida; order Pinales; family Pinaceae; genus Pinus; species Pinus albicaulis. Next base: position 1,224,426,798 of record CM076575.1, on the reverse strand, counting down.
TTCCTCCTCCTTTTCAAAATCTTAGAATTCTTCTCCTTCACCATCTAAACCGCCAAAAACTTCATCGTAAAGAACAAAGTCTTCCTCGTACCCTTCGTTTATGGGTGGAAGTGATCTTGTCACATTGTGTCTTCCAAGGACTCTATTAATTCTTCAAGAGTGGCGAAAACTAAATCTTCCATTGTTGAAGCTAATACACTAAAACAAGTTGTCTCTTTTATTAGGGTGATGTGGGATATTGTGCACAATAGGAAGTAAACTTATAGCCTTTGAAAATCGACGGTTACAAAGTTGAAGTGGCCGAGTCGTTCGTAGGTAACCCGGTATGCCAACTCCATACCATGCTAAGAATACCCTCCTACTTTAGGAATAGGCTGAATTGTGGTTTCCAAAAATATTTCTACCTCGTCTAGAAGATTAATGGTTAGGCTGTGGGTTATCAACCATAAAAAATTGGTGGCCCTCCCTTTTTAGTGCCATAATTCTGACTAAGTTGGATATCGCTAACATATAGAGGATCTCCGCAATATGAGGTCCCAATTGTACCTTACATTTTTTTGTGTAGGATTCCCATTGAGAATATGGCTTGTTTTTTTGTTTACCAAAGATATGCCTTGGCTTTAGGTCTTAAGACAAGAGAGAAGCATTGCCATGTGCTATTGGAATGAGCAAGTGCCTTGTGAATGTCTTATCACAGATGTATCAAGGTTCTTTACCGTAGGGTGGGAATAAAGTGGAGTTTACAAGAGAGAATTAATGTACTACCCTAATGGATACACACATTTATGATAAAGGCTCATCTAACATCAATAAACTAGTTCACATAGATGTGAAGATCATTATAATCATTACAACAAATTTCCAATAAGTTAAGCATTGAAATCACCCAAATAGTTTAATTTCTTCAAGACATGAAAGCAAGCATGAAACATAACAATTCAAATAATATTCTTAGAAACATCCATAATCCATGTGAAAATGAATTGGCCAAAATACCAAGTATTAAGCAAAATTTCCAAGATACATAAATACAATGAACATCACTAGCTCTAATAGTGGAGCGTTAGAGCCACTACTTGCTCCGAAAAAACTACTAACTTTGTCTCTTTAATAATTATGGAGAATCCAAGCTTAAAATTCCTTTACATGAATAATGAGGATCCTTTTATAAATTGAGGTATGACCTTTCACATCCCCATGACTTTTGAATTTTCACATCCCCATGGTTGACACTCGTGGGTCTTCGATCTAATGGATTGGTCTGGTAGTGCTTTTATCATCAATATTTCAATATGTTCCCTCATTCTTCGATGCTTTCCTGCTTGCCTTATTTTCCTTATATTCTTCATGTGTTCTTGCCATTTTGTTCCCCGGAATACTTGTATTCACAATCACTCATGACAAGTAACCATAAAACCTAAAATCTCCTCGTTCTAACATGATTTATGTACATATTTATGTTCCTCGCCTTTATCGTTGCACCTAAATGGCACAAGAAGGATTTTTGGGCACAAGGACACATTTCAAAAGGCTAAAGGGTTGAAGGGTGAAGGCTTCAAGTTTCGCATGCTCTCATGTGCTCAAGAGAAAGAGGCACCGTGAAGGCGATCGCACAAGTCCAAAGGATGAAGGAGGATATCCAGCTTCCCAAGTTCATTGTACTCAATAAAGAGAAGGAGGAACAGTATGCACTCAAGGTTGAAATATGGAGGTTTGTGCCCTTCGAGTTGCACTCGTGTGCTCAAGAGGCCCAAAAGGGCGCATGGCACAAGTCTAAAGGCTAAAGGAAGAAGATTCGTGCCTTTGGAGGAGCGTACGAAGAAGGGTCGAGCGGGAATACACGCATTGTGGAAGGCTGCTGACAGTGGAGCCTGTGCCTTCAAGATGCGCTCATGCGCTGAAGAAGGGTTTGTTCAACTGGCGCGTGCGCCCAAAGGAAAGTTGGTTTCTGTGCTAAGTAGCTCGTAATACATGGGAAAGGGCTTAAGGAGGTATTTTCACTCTTGAGAGCACATGATGCACTTCCAAACAAATAATGATTTCTGCTTTGAAGCCTGGAGAGTGCACTCCTTGCACCCTAGCCTCGACGGTTCATATATTGCCAACAAAATGTTTCTATCCGGGATATAGGGAAACAGTGCGATTATGATGATTTCAAACATAAAACAATGTGCGGAACATACCAACTCATAAATAAAACTTAGAAAAAGCTGCACAAGGATAAGTATGCATCAAAAATCCACTTTACATACATTCCCAAAGTATGTCTGGATGATGTGTGTGCTAATTATGACTCGTAAAAGTGTCGTTTTACAACAACAAAGGCATCGTGACCATGAAACGCATCAAATTTGTTCTAATCAATGCGACGACACTTGAGAACACTTGGGAACACTTGAAACATATAGAATGACATCAAATGGAACTTTGTGACTAAGGAAACACTAGATATGACGGTAAATTAGGCTCCAAAATTTGAATGAAATTTTTAGAGGGTGTTGAACTAGCGACAACACCTTCATGTATGAACATTCTAGAAGACCTAAATCAAGCTTTTTTAAATACCAAGGATGACGTCTTTAGTCATTTTCAATATTTTAAGGCTCTAATGGAAAATGTGATGGGGAAGAAGATCAAGGTTTTTTGCATGGATAATCTAAGGAGAGTACACAATAGTGACTTCATGGGATTTTTGAGGAGGGCATCGTGAGGGAGTGAAATCTTCATAAATCCACAAAAAAATGAGTAGTGGAATGGAAAAATAGGTCTATAGTTCGGGAAATAAGAGGTATGTTGTATGACGATGGCATGCCCAAGTTTTCTATGGGAAGAGGCAAGTAGCACAACGATTTATATAGAACAAGGTTCCTCATAGGGCATTGGGAAAATAATGCCAGGAGATGTTTTCTCAAGGAAGAAGCCATAGGTTAGTCACTTTAGAATATTTTGCACAGTAGCTATCATCATGTGTCAAGGAGAGACACTAATTTGATCAGATCAGACATAGTTCTTCGGGGTATAGCTAAACCTCAAAGGCATACAAGATCTCGTGTTCCTAGTATTAAGAAGATTATCGTAGACTATACATGAATTTACAAGGGTGCAGCCTTCAAGAGATCTCGTGAGATAATGCAGGTGATCAAAGTGAGCCAACAGAGCCCATTAGTATAGTAGTAAAACCACAAATATAGTCGTAAGTGCCCTAGTATAGTGACCAATATAAGCACTAGTTCAAACACAGGAATCCAAAAATTCGTAGATGATGAAGCAACACGGTAGGATGAGTGAGCTCTTGAATCACCCACCACCAGCTGCCGAACTACCGCAGAAGATAGTCGATGCTTAGGGATGTGGAGGAGTTTATGGGAGTCCCAAGATGGGCAAGAGAGAATGACACCTTGAGACAGTACCAAACATTTGTGGAACATGTTTTTGAACCTTCCATCTACTGTGAGGCTGCAATAAACATCAAGTGTGCCAAGTTTCCATGTAGGAGGATTATAACTCGATTATGACGAATGATGTATAGGAGGTAGTGCAAAGACATGTGGATAGGTCAATTGTGAGATCTCGATGATCTATAATATCAATTATGTTGTATATGGAAGCATGGATAAGTACAAGGCTAGAAGTTCGTGGCAAAGAGTTATGCACGTAGTTAGTGGGTATAGATTATGAGGACATATTCGCTCTAAAGGCCTTGACATACCTATCGTCGTTGATATCTCTAACAACATAAATGGGATGGCAGATTCACCAGATGGATGTCCATTCATCCTTGAATGGGGTGACAGAGGAGGAGGTAATATCAAAACCGTAGGGCTTCGAAGACACATGTGTGCAAGTTGAAGGAGCACCATACCAAGCCAGCTGTGCTCCTAGGGCATGGTATGGTTGGATTGAAAAACTTCTGTAGGAGATGGTATTTTTTAAGACTGATGCATATCCCAAACTTTACTATCTAATGACAGAGGGTAGCCACCCATCCTAGGGTTGTATGTGGATTACCTTCCCCGGGTAGGGTCAACAAGGTCGATAGAGCATTGAAGAGGAACTGGGCAAAGAGAGTTTGACATGAAGGATCCGAGATCGATGCATTACTTCCTGGCCTATAGGTATGGCAAAGGGACATGGATATATTCCTTCAAGGGAGATACTAAAGGATCCTCGAAGAGGCCTTTCCGTGATAGGATTGTAGGCCTATTTACATGCCTATGTGGACCTAACCTTGTATAGAAAATCAAAAAAAAACTCTTTGTTCACTCATGTGTATTTGGTCAACGCTTAAGCGACATTCCGTTTTCCGTGTACCAACACTCTTAGTCAACTTGTGTTGGGACCTGTGGAGAATGCACTGACAAAAGAACGAGGCACATATTGAGGTACTCGCGTGACATAGTCGAGTATGGCCGAGGTATAATCGAGGTGATGGTGTTAGGTATTTTGGTTACATAATGCAAATTGCAGGTATTTTAGTGGATCAGAAAATCACATTAGGGTGTTGCTCAATGTTGATTAGGTTGTGCCTTGTTGTAGCAGCATCCGTGTTTATGGCACTAGTCTCCGCAAAGGTAGAGTACACGATAGGCTAGCGCTTGGCCACATACAAATCTATTTTGGCTTCGAAAGCTACCAGTGATTTCGAAGCTGGTCACATGGAGGCAACCAATATTCATCGCAATAATCAAAGTTGCATAAGGAGCCCTTTGAGAATCTAGTGTTTCAAGACAGTCAAAACATATATACATATGATACCACTTCATAAAATATTAAGTGTAACGTGGAGAATTTTGGCTACAACATGTTCACAAACCAACACATTGTTGATATACTCAATGAAGGCTCTAGGGAGAGCCGGTTTTGTTTATTTCGTAGAACATATGGGTAGAGTGGAGAACTCCTTCTCACTAAGAGGGAGTGTTGATTTTTTCAATAGCATTAGATAAGTGTTCCACTTAAGGTGTCGTAGAGGCTAAAGAACATGAGATTCCAAATTAAATTAATTAATTAATAATTTAAAAGTGCCTAATTCTAACTTAGGAAAATTTGTTAATTAATGAGTGTCAATAGAGGAATTGAATTTTTACTCTCAGATACTTCCGAAAAGTGACTTAATCTGTAGGTTCAAGATGATTTGAGTTTACCTGTCATGATTAGATTTTTGTTTTTGATCCTCCTTCTAGAGATTATAATAGCAGGTGTCGAAGGATTTGAGAAGATTCATCAAGTGAGTTGTGATATCCCTCGTTACCTTAATGATTTAATCGTAATGAAATGTGCATAAGTTTAATTTTTTTTTTAATATGCTACATTAAAAGACAAAGATATACATTTAATTATTAGGACTGTTGATAATACTGTTTTTAAAGTTGTAATTGTGTTTTTATTTTATAAATAAATACAAAACAGGAAATAATCAAGGAGGTAGATGGTTAAAAGAGGAAAAAGGTTGCAATTTAATTATGAGATATTATTATTCATCGCACTCATAGGAATCTAATCTAGGTGATTAGATTTAATTTAGAAATTACAATATCGACAATTAAATGTTTTCTAAAGGTAGGAATATGTCCTTAGAAGTGGAAAAAAATCTCATTAAAGAGAAGAATCACCGCCACCTTTTAGTGAGGTGGTGGCGTTTAATAACCACCCAAAGAGTGGTAGATGGATATTATTCGGAGTACTTCTTGTTTTTATCGCAATTATTCCGAGAGTAGAATTGGAGAGATCAAGAGAAGCGAGGAATAGACAAAGAGAATAATTGCAAGCCTAAATTGCTTAGAGGAACCAAATTTGTTGTGTCAAGGTTGGGAGGATCCATATATCTGAATCTTAATTAAGAAATTATTCAAATCGATGCATCTCACTCTAGTCTTTTCTTGTTGGCATTTAAGTGAAAATTTGTTTTATTCTATTTCTAAATTGGTTTACTATTCCGTTGGGAGACAAAATGAAGATTGGAAAATAGTATCACTATGCTTTTAATATTAGCATTGAGTTTTATTATGTTTTAATTTTTATGACGAAAGTATCTGGGAAAAAAATCATACGATAGCAAAAATAGTATTTATGAAGGAAACATTGTTCAAACTTAGTAAAAGATTACAAAGAATTTAATAGTGGAGTATGCTAAATTATAAGTTGTATGTTATTCAAGTATATAGCATAGAAGAAAACATAGTGAACACTTTTTTACAGTGAGGATACTCTATTACAACGAGGATAGTTGTAGAGAATTACAAAATACATTTATAAATAACAACAAAAACACCAAACATACAGGTATTATGTAATTCAAGAATACGGCGACGATACTTTTTATAAAAATTCAATTTATTACGGCGACGATACTCTATTACAACAAGGATAGTTGTAGAGATTTAGAGAATACATTTATTAAAAAAAAAAAATTTGCAAATACAGGTATTATGTAAGTCAAGAGAATGGTAAACTTTTTATAAAAATTCAAATCATTCCATTCGTATAAATCTCTTTCTCTATTTCTCAGTAACTACTTGTAATTATGATCAAGATGGCAATAATAAAATAATATAATTTTAAAAGTAGTAATTATTCTAAATAACAAAGAAAAGAGTCGGTGTTAGAAACATTGAATGCATACACCATTAGTAAACAATAACTAGTAGCCCTTGGTATTGGGATATATGGATAAATTCGAGAATCATAACAACACATAGTGACAAAGTCTTAAAAATAAATTTATATAGAATATTTATTGTCGCCAGACTCATTCAAAATAAATAATAATAAAAAATTATATTATATCTATATCGAAAATTTCCAAACAAAACCATGAGGTAAAATAACATATTAATGAGCTAAACTAAACAAAATGTTATTGACTTTGAGAATGAAATATTCTATCCAAATAATATCATTTGAGTATACAAAGGAGTCAGTGTCATATGAAGAATATTTTCTTAGCCTCGTCATTAAATCTTCAAGACAGTATTAAAATAAAAACTCCAAACAAAAATGAAACTAGCAGATGCTCATTGTTACGCCTTTGTCTCTATGAATAAAACAACCCTTTTTCCAAGAAGGAACTAGAGTGTTCGAAAATTTTGTCCAACCCGAAGGTAACACAAATTCAACTATTAAAAATTAAAACCAGAAATTTTTCCAATATTCCAATAATGTCATGAGGTAGCACACAATAGAACAGGGCCACAACAAGTGAATACCTAACATGTATAACATAATGATGTTTTTTACTATTGGGTAAAAACTCGTAACTGAAAAAAATAAACCTGAGGTTTTTCCGAGAATGGAGACAGATAAAAATACCTTGGATGTCCATCATGATAACTCCCTTAAATATCCTCTCGTACAAGAAATGAAGGAGAGCGGTCAAGCAGGAGAAAAATAAGCTATATAAATATAATTTGAAGATAATTTAAACAAAATAATAATAAAAAATGAACATGAATATAATTAAATGGAGGTCGTAAGGTGTATCTTGTTAAGGCACAAAGCACATCGTAATTTTTGCCTTTGTATATGACTAAATGCTTATCCTAGATTTATAGAAACAACGTTCATAAACATTGTGAGTTCTAGAAATCTCACCGCCTTCATTATCCCTAGGATAAAATTTTCACTATTTCATCATCCCTCATGTCAAGCTCGCTTACCAACCCAAGAAGACCCATCATGGGCTCATGTCACTCATTTTGTCTATGTTTTTATTACCTTTGACTTCAATCGTTTTTTTTTTCTTTGCTCAACCCCTCCACCCATACCATTTACCATCAATCAACCAATCCTCTTGTATCCCAAAATGCCTCAAGCATTGATGATCTTAAAACTAACTCGTATGCTCTTTAGATAGATCAAGCACATTGGATTTTGGATCTTCAATACATAAGTCTATCAAAACTTTGTTTTACACTTGATGACTCCAATATCTAAGTTTTCGTACAAAGGCCAAGTCCAAGGAACCTTCCACTAGGTCACCTAGGGGTTTCACAAGTCATAGGGTTGATTTATGTCCCAATAATCTTTTTTTCCCCCGGTGAAGGGACTACATTCAAAGAAGAAAAGGGACAATTAACTTTTCCAAAACGGATTAAAAATCCTTTCAAGAAAGGCCTCCTTGGCCTAAACCACAAATTCTCGCAAGGACAACTACCCTTGCTCACATTTCGTAAGAAAGATCAAGATGGCCATCAACTCAAAAAGAGGTAACGTAATAGGATGAATCATCACAAGAAGACATCCAAGCAACAGATAGAAGGCATAACAACACCATCAAGTACACATTGAAGATTTTTAGAAATCATGAATGAATAAGGAAAAAAGGTGAGGTGAACCGAACAGAAATGAATGAAATTGAAATGGCTATGGAGAACTTAGAAGAAAACACTACTTATTTTTCTCTAATAGCCCTAAAACCTAAAAGTTTGGCAAGATGGATCGGAAAGGTGTCAAATGGAAGATGATAAGTCCTCCTCTACAAACAAAGAACAGCACTCAAAGGATATCCAAGGTGCCCTCTAGGGTTTGCCGGTGCGCATCGTTCACCTTCACCAAAGAGGAAAATGAGGTATCAGTAAGAGGCTTAATTTCCAAACACAACATAGGTCTTCAAAAATTATCAAAGTGGGAGGTCAAGCATGAGGTAAAGTGCCAAAAGATAAAATCATGCTACATAGGTTCACCCATGAATAAATGAGATATCAAACTCCAAAAGAGACTAAGCGGATCAAAGGAAAATGTTTTGTAGGCACCGCACAAGAATGTATGGCTAAGGGAAGACATAAAATGGTATTACTTACAACCTTTCCCACCAAAGATACATCAATGTCAAAAGTATCAATGAAAGATGAGAAACTCGATGCTTAGGTCAATTACACTTAAGAAGGCCAATGAGGATAAAAAATAGTTGTTCTCGCTTGTTAAAAGTAATGCCAAAGACAGCTTCAATAAAGGCTTCAAACTTTCCAAAAGGAAAAGGGATTAGGCAAAGGACATCTACATCAGCTAACCATCAACACAAAAGAAGAAGAAAAGGTGCCTCGAGAAAGTCTTCAAAACCCCGAAAACATAAAAGGTATTAGTCAAAAGAAAAAGATTAAAACATAAGTGAAGTTGGTTTTTTGTAACTTCGATTTATTTCCCTTAAAGGTATAAAGGGCCTCTCGCCTTTTTTCATCTCATTTTTCCATTATAAAAAGAGGAGAAAGTCTTCAAAAAGAAAAACAAGGTTTTTCAAAGTTGTTTCCGGGGCAAATTGTTTGTGGCACCGAGCAAATCACCGACGCTACACTAATACAGGTCGAGACAAGCAGCAAACCACCCTTCACCCATTCAAAACTGAAATGTGTTGCGCTAATAAGCTCCGCGTTGCGCAAATGCCACCCGACTCACCCTAGAGACCCATTTACGTTGCACGTGCTCGGCGATCCACCCCACACCTCCGCACGACATGCCCAGTCACCGTGCTAACGGGCCACCCAACTCACCCGGAGACCGGTGCACGTGCCCGCACCGTGTTAACCATCGTGTAGGCTCGCTCGGTGCCGCGCTAACATGCCGACCCGATAGCTCGTGCGTGTGGCGCGTTGCAATGTAGGGAACCTCCAAAAAAGGATCAAACTTGCCTCAAGCTCGAATTTTGCTCCTCTCATTTGATTTCTCGAAAGTTTACAAAGAACCAAAATTGGTAAGTGGACCTCGTTTCCTTGCCGCCAAGAAAATTTTCAAGTCAATTTTGGTCTTTGTGGTTTTAAAGGTTAAACCCTAGGTCTTGAATGCTAATGAGCCTTTATGTTTAAAACCTCCTTAAAACCAGTTTTGGTATCATGTAAGGGTAAGTAAGTTAAGGTGATCGCACTACACCTTTGATAAGGGCTCTCCTTAAGATTCAAAGCCACTTAAAACCTAATAACCCTATCCTCCACATCACTCATTCTCCAAAACTCGACTCCAACACTTTTTTTACCTTTTCTTCACCAAACCCTAATTTGTTAAAAAGCATCCCTAATCATGTCAAGAGTCGAGAAAAGCCGTAGCAAGGATGAAGGTCAAAGGCCTTGAAGATCAAACATAAGGGAAGAAAAGCACAGATTGAAGCCTCAAAGCATAGTGGCCATCGACTCTTCTCCTAGGATCCTCATCATGCTTGAGTGTGCAAGCTTCATTTCTATGAGAAGTTCAAACAAGTAAAGAGCAACCCCGAGCTGACAAGGCTCCTCTTTCTCAATCCTGTACAACAAGCTCTCAAGCCTTGCAAAGGAGTGAATTTTGAGATCTTAGCACTGCCATCCGTGAGGCCAGATCCCCGCTATGGGGTGAAAATGGCTTAAGAAGGGAAATTGGACAAGGACTTTCTATAGCCATTCATAAAACAAGGTATAGGGAAGGAAACAAAACAAGCTTTTTCCTTTCTCACACCCAGACACGTTTTCACCTTTGATGTTGGTTATTATGAAATACTTCACCTATGAGGGGAGATACTCTATACAAACTCCTACCATTTCGTACTCCTCATGCATTTCACAAGGGTTATTATGATTAACTTTCCCTACTATTCTATAGGAGCATTAAGAAGATGTCATTTACTGTCCCAGGAGGACTCATCCCAACAAATTCAAAGCTTGGGTGACAATCATTCCTTGATCAATATGGTGGTATTACATCGATGGAGAGCAAGGCATCCCTTTGGAGTGTTTTCATAGCACAAGAAGTCTTCACAAACCTCGGCCTCTCCTCCTCAACCAAATTTTCCTCCTCATCCGTACGTACACCCTCACCCCACAGGTCTTCCTCCTTCCCCTTTCTATTGATGCATCAAACGAAGAGGATGATAGCAATGATGAACAAGAGGGTGATAATGGAAATAATGAACAAGAAGATGATAGTGGAGATGATGAAATCAATGAGCCAGGAGACAAGAGATTAATGAGGAAGAGCAAGAGGGAAATAATGGTGAAGAGGAAGGGAAATGAGCATAGTTGATGAAGACAAAAACAATGACAATATAGGGGAGGGAGGGAGGCGGGAATAGATGGTAGTGATGCAAATGAGCGAGCCCAAAGTAAAGAAAGGGGATGATGCGTATGAACACAAGATGAATAAGAAGATAGTGATGAAAATGAGGAGGATGATGGGCCAAAAGGACTATGAATATTGCGCTAAAAGGAAAATGTACATGATCATGACAAATGAGCAAAGTCATAGTGCAGACAAAGTGACAATATGGATGAAAAATACCGAACATGAAGAAATAGAAGACGATAAAGAGTAAATAGAAGAACAAGAAGAGAGAAATGTGATGAAGCAGTAATTAATTTAAGAGGGGAACAAAGACAAAGACGATGATTTTGTTAGTACCGTTGGGAGACAAAATAGAAAATAAGATAGCCAGACTGTCATGACAACAAATACCATGACATTCATGGACACAAATCAACCTCCTATTGATGATGAAAATGAAGACAATGTAGAAGATGATGAAGAAAAGGACCCTAATGATGAACAAAACCAACATAAAGCAAGTATGTAGGCTGATGGTTTAAATAAAGACCAAAGTGACAAAGTAGACAGCAAGAAAGAAAACCAGTGATGGTGATGGTGCGAAATTCAAGACAGCAAATGGTCAAACAAGAGGCCGGTAATCACCAAAGAGGATCATATTAAAGGTGAGGAAGCTGATGACTACACCAGAACAACACAAGTGATGAAGACACTACCAAAACCACCATCACTCCTCTTGCATACACCTATAAAATAGGGCCATAGGCATGTGTTTGCTGCCTCCAAAGGGCAAGGGACCATGCCATCCACCTCAACACAAAGAAATTGACAAAGGTAAGAAACAGACAAAGGCAAAGTGGAGGAACCCGAAATAGAAAGGAAAGCTGAACTTATCCATATAGACAAGTGATGAAGAAAATGTAAACAACATTTTCAAACTCCTTCCTCCACATGACAAGAATGCACAAACAGAAGACCTAAAGCAGATTTGGAGAGGGCAAAGGATGTCATCCACTTCTATCGATGGAAAACAAGAAAATGAGTGCTCAACAAGCCATCTATGAGGCTAGAGCACTCAAAGCCTGGAAAGAAGCCCATAGAGCACAAGTGAAACTAGAAGAATACACAAGCCCATATGAAGAGAGTGAAGGTGAAGAGGAATAGCCTAGGAAGAGGCCAAAAACCATGGTTAAGAAAAGCATTGGCAAAACAAGAAGGAAGAGGAACTGCCTCAAGCAGAGAAACTTTCCCTCAATGAACTCCTTGCTATGGAAATTGAACGTGATCGAGAATCATGGCTTGGAGAGGTAAAAACATACACCTAGAGACCAAGCTCAAGAAGGAAATGAAGGCTTAGAGTTGCAAAGAAGGATGACCAAGTACTATGCCATGAAACACAAGCTTGCTTGTGCCAAATTGAAGGAAGCCCTCCTTGAATTCCAAAACCTAAAGGGAAAAAAAAAAAAAGAAAGATTGTTAGACAACAAAATATTATGAGCAATGAAAACACATAAAATATGCGTAAAATACAAGCACATAAAACCAAAGAGACACGTATATACGTGGTCTACCCACTTTGGGCTACGTCCACCTCAAATGTACCATTCCTTCCTCTTTCTATTATCCAAGAAAATGAAGAGACAAACCACAAAGTAGCATCCGACGGTAATATCCTTTGTTCTCTCGCGCTCTCTCTCGTTTCTCGCTCGAATACACCATAATAATACCACCACAATACAATGCCCTCATATATACAAGGGGTTGCCTTCTAGGGAAAAAAACCCTAATTCAAACATAACTTCTACCGTCAGATCATTTGCCTAATGAACGGCCCGTACTGACTAGAAATTACTATACTTTTACAAGGAAATTTTGCATAATTATTTTGGCCGCGGGGCGTCGCTCGAACCCCCACCAGGGGGGGTCGGTGCCGCCGCCCGCCCCCTCGGGACCCCCCACGTAATGGGACACTTTGGCGGCGTTGCCAATTTCTTTAAGGTACAGGGGTCCATTGCTGTGATACAAAGTAAACAAGATAATCAGGTTCTCCACACCTAACACCTTCCCACTTTGAGATCATTTGGGCAACCCCACCTGGGCCGTTTATTTGCCGGACAATGAATCCTCTTCGGACCTCGGGTTGTTTCTCATCTTCATCGTCATCCTTGAAGACCAATTGAAATCGACATGTTTCAGTTTCTCCCCTGGTTACAACTTTTGTTAGCACATTCACAGGATTCAAAGTTAGTGTGTATCTTTTCCGTATTCAACCTCCATCTTCCAATACCCACCGTATGAAATGGTACTTGAGATGTATGTGTTTAGTCCGGAATGAAATGAAATTTTGCAAGATGAATAAGACTTTGGCCATCACCGTATAGTGTGCCCATATCATGCTTTACCCAATTCATCCATAAACCTTTGTAACCAAATCATTTCTTTACTAGCTCGTAGCAAAGAAGATACCTTGGGCTTCTATTGTTGAAAGTGCAACAACACCTTGATTTTTGAAACCCAACTCATGCTTGTTCCACCTGCGTAAATACATATCTTGTAGTGCTCCTCCCGTTATCTCTCACCGCCATATCCGCATCAACATATCCTCGTAGAGCAATGTTTGAACCACCAAAGCATAATGCCTGATTTGTGGTGGGTACCTCTCAAATATCTCGAGAATCCATTTCATCGCCATCCAATGTTCTTTTCCGGATTGTTCATATACTCGAAGCATAACTCCCACCGCATGTGCAAATACTGTGCCTTGTGTGTACCATCGCATACATTAAGCTTCCAACTGCCGATGCATATGGAACTTTAGACATATAATCCATGTCTTCTTGGGTCTTTGGGCACATCTCCTTACTAAGTTTGGAAATGGCTAGCAAAAGGTGTACTAACCGGTTTTGCATTCGCATATTAAATCTTTTCAACACCTTTTCTATGTACCTATTCGAGACAACATAATTTGTGATTTTTCCGTCTCTAGTTATCCCTTTCATACCAAGGATTTGTTTTATAGTTCTCCCAAATCCTTCATTGCAAATGAATTTGCCAATTTTCTTTTGAGCACATTTATTTCCGTATACAGACCTCGCAATGCGATGTCATATACATACAATAACAAGATAATATAGTCGCCATCATTTTGCCTTTTTCGTATAAACACAATGATCGTAGTGACACCTTATAACCTTGTTCCGTACATAAACTTGTCAAATTTTAGACATTAACGCTCAAATTGCTTTAAACCATAAGCAAGCTCTTTTAACCTCGCACACCCGAATTTTTCTTCCTTTTTACCTCATATCCTTTCCTCGAAGGTTGCATGTATATATCTCTTTTCCTCCAACTTCATGGAGAAATGTTGTCTTTACATCTAACTCGTTCAAGATGTAAATTCCCGCTCGCTACAAGACTTAAAATAGCTCGATTGAATTCATTTTAAATGTATCAGGAGAGAAAATATTTCATCAAAATCAATACCTTTCTTCTCAGGTAAACCCTTCACCACAAGTCTAGCTTTAGACTGTTTTCCTCCATCTTCTTCCTTCAAAACTCGTAAACCCATTTATTCTCACAATGCGCTTACTCGCAGGAAACTTGACTAAGTCCCAAGTCTCGGTTATGAATTAAGGAGTCCATCTTCTTCCATGGCTAGCCTCACTTCTTCTTGCTTTCAACTCCGTACGTTTCTTCATAACATTCGGTGTTCACTCGTAACTTACCAACAATAAATAATATAATGAAGGAGAGTATCGTTTGTGGGGTCTACTTATCCCTGTAGATATTTCAACACCACTTTCGTGTGTTTGAGGTGCTCGTTGTCGTTGTGGTAGTTGTTGTTGCCGTGGTTGTCGATTATTATTATTTTCAGCACCTTTACTTTTCGCTATTCCATCAAGAACCGTGTATTCCTTGCTTTCTTTTTTCCTCGTTTTCTCTTTTTCCCGGCAGCTTGATTCTTCTTATACAAGAACTTTTCATTGAATATTACATCTTTGCTCCTAATGATTTTTTTTTTATTTTCTACAATCATATAAGCGATAAAATCTCAAAATAATTAGCACCATATCCAATAAAGGTACATTTCTTTGATTTTGCCTCGCTTTGTTATGTTTTCTTTATTAATATGGACAAAGGTCGACAACCAAAAGGCTTTAAAAAAGAGTAGTTTACCTTTACTCCGTCCATGCTTCCTCCGGAATACCACCATCCAAGGAACTTCTGAAGGCCCTCTCGTTTATTAGATAAACAAGCAGATTCACGTATCCGCCCAAAATTAAAGGCAATCCGCATGCAATCTCATGCACTTCGCATCATGATTGTTCCGTTCATCCTTTCCGACACACCATTTTCTTGTGGTGTTCTTGGAATCGCTCTACGAATTCCATGCTCTAAAATGCGACCAATCAAACTCTTTGTCGCAATACTCACCTCCATTGTCCTGATCTCGAGACACTTCAACTTCTTTCCCCGTTTCAATCTCAACCAAAGCTTTCCATTTCTTGAAAGTATCGTAAATACATCGTATTTATTTCGAATATAATAAATCCATGTTTTTCTGTTGCATCATCAATAAAAGTAACATAACAACGAGAGCCACCGAGAGATGATACCCGAGCAAGTCCCCATACATTCGTATGCACAGCTCCAATTTTTCGCTTCTTTTCTTTCCCAACCTCGAGAAATCTGACTCTTCTCTCGTTTTCCATAAATGCACTCACAGAACCAAATCAAATATTCTTCAATCCCCGGCAAAAATTTCTCGAGGAAGAATCTTCATTCCCTTCTCACTCATGTGTCCGAGCCTATGATGCCATAATGCCGTATCCGCGCCTTTGGAAGTTAAAGCATTACCGTAGTTAGAGTCACCATTGCATAAATACAATGTACCAACCTTTTCACCTTTTTCTATTACCAGTGGCTCCTTTTGGTGACCTTCCAGCCTCTTATCCGTGAAAGTTGTCAGCACAACCTTCACCGCCTAATCGCCCGTTGAAATCGTATTTTTCTTCGTATCCGGAACATGCCTTTACCTCTTTAGTAGCCATTGGTTTCCATTCGTTGTTTTACAACAACTTTACCCATTCCAACAATTTTACGTGCTTGTCATCACCAAACGAACTTGTCCAAAATTTCCTTGAACATAGTTTATGAAAAGCTATTTCTTATCGTGTGGCATGGAATGAAGCCCCGAATCTACAACCCAAGAATCGCAGCATTTTCGAAAGAAATAATCAAAGCATCTTGCAACACATCACCGTCACATTTGCTCATGATTGTTTTCTTGCCGTGTGTCTCCTTCTTTCGCTTCCGAGATCTACGCCTTTCAGGTGTCCTTTTCTTTCCGCAATTCCAACACACTATCCCCTCGGTCTAGACTTGGATCCGCCTTTCCTTGATTTACCGCGATATCCCGAGCTCTTTTCCTCTTTCCATTCTTCTTCCCCCAAACTCGCACTGTGCTATCACTCGATGTCTCACCGAGCTTTTCCGTCGCATTTCCTCGCTAAGGACAGCACCAACAACATCATCAAACTTTAAAGTACTAGATCCGGACAGTAGTTACTAATGGCCATAACTAAACCATTCCATCTTTCTCGGTAATGAGCATGAATGGCTGCAGCTCTAACTTCATCATCAAAGTTTACCCTGCTGCATCCTAACCGACCGGTAATCGTAGATAAATTCATTTAAATGGTCCGGTAACAGTATCCACCTTTCCGACATCTTCATATTAGCCAGTCGTTTCACAATAGCCTTGCTTGGAGGCCGAGGGCGGCTACGCTTCGCTAACGTCGCATCAAACCCTCTCGTTGTTGTTTCTTCGAAATATTGAAGGCAATCGACGCCGCGCACACAACCGATCGTTTGGTGCTTATCGAGAATGTTTCCATTCCGCATCCGTCGTTGGGTCGATCGCTCTTTTTCCGCCCGATGGTAGGTATGTATTTCCGATATGTATACCTACCTTGCCATCTTCCATGTGCCGCAATTCTTGGTCAACAAATTTCTCGACCCTAAACTTACCATCGTCCGCTATTTCTCCCACTCGAACCAGAACCCTTTTTTCCTCGTAGTTTACTGCCCAAATATACCGTTCGATACCGGCTTGTTAGAAAATTAAATATTACGCAGCAATGAAACATACAAAATATGAAAATATGGGCACAAAACACATAAAACTAAAGAGACACGATATACTGTGGTTCACCCACTTATTACGCTCCACCTCTAATACCATTCCTTCCTTTCTATTATCCAAAGAAAAAAATGAAGAGAAAAACCTATAGCAAGATCTGGCCGAATATCCTTTTCTTTGTTCTCTCTCGCGCCCTCTCTCGTTTCTCGTTCGAGAATACACCCATAATACATGTACCACACAATGCCCTCATATACAAGGGGGTTTCTTCTCAGGGCAAAAGACCCTAATCTAAACATAACTTCTACCGTCGCATCATTTGCCTAATGAACGGCCCGTACTGATCAAAAATTACTATACTTACAAGGAAATTTTACATCTATTTTTAATGGGGCGCTCGCTTCAAACCCCTACTAGGGGGGCTTTGAAAGCGCCGCCGCCCGGACCCCCCACGGCAACGATTAATTTTGCGCGTTGCCGCCCCTTTTAAGACAGGTCCATTGCCATGATACAAAAGTAAACAAGATAATCAAAGCTCCACACCCAACAATGAGATAACCTTGGGAGTCCCAGTTTCGCTATCAATAGCTTTCCAAGACCCCTTGAGGGAAGCTCACAAATTTTGGGAAAATTTGGAGCACTTTTTGTTTTTTTGTGATTTTTGAGGCTCATTAGCGTAATGGCCACTGCGCTCCGCTAATGCATGGAGAATCCTCTAGAGAAACTCAAAAATTTTTAGATTTCTCTCACACTTAGAACATTATTCTCACCACCAAGTTTCAGAAGATTCGGGAGCAGTTCTCGAATTTCTCAAAAGTGCTGTCAAAAAACACCTCAAATTTCACCATTCGCCTCGTTTGGACTGCGGTGCGCTAATGACAAGCCTTGAGATTTTTGAAATTTTTACCAGGCTATAAGAGAAATGGACTGTGAAAACCTAGCATTTCAAGAAATTAGACTCGCGCAGGGCTTTCCAAATGAGCCTTCACAGCCAAACCGACATTGGGAAGGGGTCCAAACTCGTTGCAAAAGAGCCTATTTTCTCTCGTTGAAGGTGGCGCTGTGACAAATGTATTGTTTAGTGTGTTTTGACCAAAAGTCGACATAAATCAATACCTATTTATTGCAAAATCATAATTTAGTGTTTTTTCGCGAGCCAAATCACCTAGAATTAGGTGCAAGCAGTTATTTTAGGCATTTATTTCATGAGATATTTTGTGCCTTGGGTTTCCGTATAGTCTCTTAGGCATAAATGACATTTATGGGTGATTTTGACATTTTCAAACCTTATTCAGGGTTTTTTCCTCCTTTGCTAAGTTAAATAGAGCATGAGGGCTTCATTGTAAATGTTGGCATTTTATGAGCTTTGAGAGCAATATATGGTTTTTATGATCTGGAGAAGAAATGGTGTTGTGGAGTCTATGAATGCCTTGCTTGGATTGATGATGGTGAAGCTTGTTTGTAGGATCCCCGAGCTAGGTTAATGGGGGTGATGTATTCTTAATTTTTTCATGTTTTCTTGTTATCATTATGTTTCATTCTTCTTTATTTATGAGAAAACACATAAAAGCATAGGTTAAGAAATGTTTCTGAAGCACCTTTATTCCTCCCCGCTTCATTTCCTTGATGTTTTCCTCCATTAGGTCACTTTGAGGAATTATTAACTACTCCTTAGGCCCACCTTAACTTTTTTTTTTTTTTTTTCATGTATGGATTAATATGCTAGTTTACAAGCATGATTCATGGTATGCCCCCGGGCCATTTGATGCTATCCAAACTTTGTCTAGAAACCTCATTTGAAGTGTTGCTTGATAGGATTAAGTCAAAGAGGTCTCGTTTCGATCTTGCCCTTGTCCGCGCCTATCAACTTGCGCCCAAAGTTCTTTATAGCTTTATTTATGAGGTTTCGTAGTTCCTCTTCACGTATTGCAGTTATTTTTGGATTCAAATGTTTTCTAAAGTTTGGTCATAAAATCACCAGAAGTTAAATGAGTTTATCGCCTTCTATATTTCATTGGAATTGTTTATCTTGAAATTTTATTGGTTCAAGTATTGTTCATTGAGCTTAATGGTTTCCTTACCTCATGAGTTATATATTTTTCTTATCAAAAGATTTAACACCCACTTGTTATAGGTATTGGACAAAGGATTCTGATTTCCTTTTGCCCTACCTTATCTACCAACTTGATGTTCATCCTACTTCACTCATAACCTTAAGGATCCATTAACCTTGCTAGATCGGGCCTTGCACCGCACTTAATTCATTATTGAGACATCCATGACTTTTATTGACTCCATATCCCAATGATTTTAGAACCTCTCACTCCACCTATTCTACCAGCTTCATCTCACCCAACCAAAACAATCAACAAACCCTACACTTAACAACTAGCCTAAAACCAAAGCCCTAAAAGAAACAATAACAGACATCTTGCACCCACAGAGAGAACCCTCTCCGAGTCCAGAAGGCCAGATCCCAAGACTCCAAAGACTCGTCCGATGTTACCCCGTCATTTGGTTCACCAATCTTCCAAATCACGGACACCAACATAATGGTGATCACGGACCGAGTACATAGTAGCCTAAAAACTCTTATAGACTCATTTAACCTTTATTTAAGCTTAGAAAATCGACCGATAGCCAAAGAGCAGACTTTGTATGTTTCACCATCCTAGAAAATGATGACCCGCTTATAGGACACTCACACAAACCTTAGGGATACATATATAGGAACTCATAAAACCCCAAAATCCTCATATTTCTCACGCTATTGGTGGTGGACCATAAACATACATCCTTAAAACAAAAAAACATCCACCCTCGGTGACTCCACCAGCCCCCGAGGAGGCCTAGTTGAGCTTCACTAGTACTCATTTGACTTCGGATTTGTGTCAAACCAACCCCCGAGAAGTTTATGAGCCTGGGCCATATATCGTGAGAGCTACCGAGCACTAAGAGAGGTCAACCTTCGAAAAATAGTCCTAAACTTTTTAGCCTCTTTGAATTTTGAAGTTTGAAATCAAGCCACATAGATCGCATCGTATCTCATCCGGACTCAAACTATCCCAACATAGTTGATGACCCGCAGAAGATTTTGTGGCAAATCTTCGTATCCGGAAACATAGCCAGACTGTTAGGACCATTCATAGAGAAAGTCGACCGAACATCTTAAAACTTTGCAAGATCCCCGCTTGACGGTAACCATAATAAAGAACCCTTCGTAACCGTATCCCAAATCGATATTGACCAAACTAACTTTGAACCTATAGATTTGCGCGTATTTCTAGTAGAGAAGCCTTCCTTCCACACCACCCGATCAGCCTTCTCCATCACTTCAACTCTTTCTATACCGGAATTATTCAAAATCGATTGTTGGTCCAAGTACTTCCACCACACCCATCCATACCACCACTATGCAAACCACTCCACTTCATCATACACCTCCTTTCACACAAACCCTCCTCTTTGTAAATCCTCCATTAGCTCCCATCATGGTAGCTTGGTATGCCCCTTGGTTTTATCTCTCAACCTCTAGTGCTCTTCCAAAAGACCACTGACCCAAGATTCCTGGCTTCTGACAGTGAGTTGAGTCCATCACCGCCCAAGAACATGTAGATAGAATAAATGATGCCTTTGATTACACAAAATAGAAGAAGAAACCAAAAATGAGTGGCTTTAAACAAATCTTTAGAGGAGAGTTAAAAATGTTCAAAGTATTAACTCCTAACACTATACATGATCTTTCTTCCTTACTCAAACTCGATAAACAAGTGGGAAATCAAGAAAAATCCCTCCCAATCCTTTTCCGAATATAACAAATCTTAGGGGAAAGTGTTGAAGATTATTGGCACCAAAGCCTAACACCTGCAGTAAAATTTCTCCCACCGACATGAAACCCCACAAGGCTCAGCAATAGTGAAATTTCCCAAAGGTTTTGACCCGTACATGGCATTCCAATTGAGGGAGAGGACTCAAACTTTAGAAGAAATGAAAAGGCGCTATTAGTGCAGCAGGTCAATCTGATTGAGAAAAAAATAGCTATGTTGAGACCGAAAAGAGAGTGACCTACAAAGATGAAACCATGTTCAACCTCTTTATGTGATTCTAAGATGGAGCGCCTTAATGAGAACCATGGAGAGAATGATAGAAAGGATAAACATGAATGAAAGGACACCCCTAGGGGAGAAACCAAGCTAATTCCCAAAACAACAGAGCTCAAACTTCAGAAGAGATCCTCTCAAAATAGCGAAGAGACAATGACTGGCCGAAATTAGTTACTCTTTCAAGAAAAATCTGTAGATGAAGAAGAAGGAGAATATAGACCAAGAAATCCATATAAACCTAATAGGCTCCGATAATGAAGATGAGGTTTTTCTCACCGAAGAAGAACATGTTTTTTTCCGTATCGAAACCGAAGGCCCCAACTATGAGGATTCTAAAAGACCACCACTTGGGACGGAAAACCATCATGGAAACCATAGGAAGCACATGATTCTTAGGAGAAGAACAACTCACATTCTCCTGAAGAAAGGCCAAATAGACAATCGTTATGAGTACCTAAAACACCTTAGCAGCCAAAGAATAGTTGTTAACAATATGGCTAAGAAAGTTGACTAGAAACAAACTGTAATCACTAAAGAATAATGAGACTCAAGTTTTCCTGTGGAGTAAATTTACTAGTGACCTTAGAACTATTTTGGTTTCAACTCTGTAATCCTAATACAATCAAAAATGAAGATTCATGTAATAATAAAATTGATAAACATGTTCAAAAACACATTTTTCAGCCCGAAAAGAGAGATTAAATCAAGCAATTCATGCCCTCATCAATCAATACTCAAATGTATAGATGTCTCAAATTAATACCAGACACAGAAATGATGTCGATACTCACACTTGGTCAAGGACACACCTCGAAAGAAATAGCTGGACCTAAAATAGATGAAATATCATATGAGCCATTCTTTATACACGTGCCCCAACATACATGATAAAATCTATATAATGCCATGCGCGGATTCCTACCTTCTCACAATCTCATGCCAAAGGTTGTGATGAGAGATTAGTCCTGGCAACAACTAAACCTACAAACACTTATACCCTTCCGATTCATGAAAATGGCGGTGTTTGGGCTCGATCAAGGGATCTTGTGTCAACTCGGTAAGTGCCTCGCTATTAATTCAGTCATGGACATAGTAGTGCGTATATTCCTCCCAAGTACATATTATCTAGATCTTGAGGAGCGAAGTTTACGGGAACCTTCAACCAGATATGTCTCATGGCACCATCCTTGCTTTTTAACCGTACAAGGAGACTATATCGAGAGTCATACAAGTAGTATGTTAAAATGAAGACCGTACAATACCTTCTTGTTCTATCTGTCTTATCTTGATTATTTATCTTATGTAATAAATAAGATATTAATGAAAGGTGTAAGTGAGTAAGTTGAGATAACGAGACACACCACACGAAGTAAACTACCACAATAATATCCTTCAATAAATAAAATTATAGTAACTCGAATAAACACGTAATGATAAACTAAACTTGACCTTTCATGTATCGGAATGAATTGTATCCGGCGCTTTGGTTTTAAATATGAATGTTACCTAAAGGAGGATAATCATAAATGACAATCGTTCTTGACTAATAATAAAAATTAGCCTTGCTAACAAAAATCTTTTGGGAATCGATGCAGCCCTATTTTTTTCCTTACACAAGATTATTCATCATTAAAGTGTTCTTGTCCTTCAAAAGAATTTCGACCTCACAAATGTTTCTATTAACTCCTAAAGAAGTATCTATCGGAATTGATATAGAGAGATATACCAGAAAATTAGGAAGGCCTAAAATGATTGAGTTGTCCAACCTTGTCATTACATACTAAATCGAAATATATAAGGCTATGAAAAGTTTCTACAATGCTTTAGTATACAAGACTAAAAACTTAAAGCCTTGGGTGAGATAGACATTGTTCAAGGGTTTTTTCCAAGAAAACGATGAAACCCTTGAAATTGTATCACCAATCGAAGAAAGTCAAAGGACATAGACTACGTTGGGAATTTAGAAATTAGCAAAGCTTCAGGAGGCAAAATGACCTTTTTCCCAAGATAAATCATCCCATGCCAAGGGTAGGAATTTATTTGTAAGATGTCATTGCTTGTGTGTTTGAAGTTACGGTGAGATGATACCATATCGTATCAATCAAACAATAAAAGCTATTTTTCATGTCTTTAAATAACCACATTTCACCAAATGTTTCTAGATACAAATGCCGACACACCTTCTGAAAGAAAGTCAAGGCCCTTGTTTTCGAATTCTTCACCATGATATACATTGATGACATAACTGTCCGTTTGAAGCCGATGAAGAATACCTTCTTCACCTACACTTTTTCCAAGGTAAGTCAATAGTTTGAAGTAAACTCAAAGAAGAACATAAAGGAGAACTTGAAAAGGTTCGGAAATTTTTTGGAAGAAATCTTAGGATATGCCCTCAAAATAGATAGCCATGTTTATTTACAAGAGCTAAATGAAAAAGGTTTTTGTGTGATCCTTTTGATTACAAGGAGATCAAATACCATGGCTATTTAGAGTTTTAGTTTGAATTTATCACTCATTGTGTACACTATTGTTTGATGAAAGGCGCAAGAGAAAAACAAAAACAGAAAAAATAGAAAAGAGGGGCGCATTTAGGTGCAGGTGTAAAGCTCCATACCCAAAAAATAGTACTACCCAAAGTGAGCAACCTTAAATGCCACTACCTGGTTTAAAAGAAGGTCTTGTTTCACTATTCAGCCTAACCGTGCTGAATGTTTTCAATTTATTGTTGATGTTATGAAAGATAGTTGAACAAATTATTCAAATTGACTTATCAAAAGACAGATTAGGAAAGAAAGATGTTGGTTCCACATGCTTAAAACAGAACTATGAGAAAATGATGAATCAGCAATGAGAATGTACAACCCTTATTTTTCTAGTATTTTAAAGGAAAAACAACAATGATTGGGGTGGTGGCAGCTTAACTGGAAAATGCCACAACTCATGGTAAGTCGATTGTTCAATCTTGATTTAACAATTCTTTCAATTTCATGTTTATAGACTATAAAATTAGAAGCTCGACACATGCACTTAATCTTGATAGTTAGTTATTCTTATAAGAGAACAAAAGAGTTCATTACACACCTGTAACTCTGAAGAAACAAGATATGCAGACATTTTTGCTTTCAAGATAAAAGGATGCCAAGGAGCCCAGGTCAAGGCACTGTGAAGAAGAAAATGTTAGCAAGTAGGTTGCAGGCAGAGATGACATGGAGCCATGTCTTCGCATTGGCTGAGATCACAACTTCACGTTAATGCAATTAAAAGAGGTAAATATTTTCCCAATGGATGAGTAGAATGTCTTCATAAGCACTCGCATCCGACCCCAGACACCTCCTAGGTGCGAGTCGCTCTCAAGTGGGAACCACTATTAGTCATCGTACCCTTGCCTGTAGATGCATCAAATTTCATCTCATATTTTCAGAACAAAGTTCGACAAACATTGTGGAGTCTTCAGAAACTGATCATCATTATCCTTAGACAAAGTTTTTCACTATTTCCCATCGTTCGCCATGTCGTTCGTTACCAACCTCAAAGACCCATCATGGCTCATGTCACTCATTTTTTTGCCTGGCAAGCTTGGTCACTTTTGCATCAATCCCATGTTTTTCTTTGCTCAACCCTCCACCCCCCTACCTAGGTCCATCAATCAACCAACTTTTCGTGTATCCCAAAAAGCCTCGGTTATTGATGAACCTTAAAACTATCTTCGTAGGCTCTTAGATAGATCACGGTTATTGATTTTTGGATATTCAACACATAGTTCATCACAAAATCCCTATTTTTACACTAGATGACCCAAAATCTATTCTCGGGGTCAGTGCTGAAAGTCTACAAGGAACCTTCTCCACCAGGTCGGGCCTAGAGCCTACAAGTCACAGGATTGACGGTGTCCCAAGGACCGTTTTTCCCATGTGAAGAGACCGCATTCGGGAAGAAGAAAGGGAGAATTAATTCTGTCCATGTTCAATCAAAAAATCCATTCAAGAAAGGCCTTCTGAGCTCAAAGACAATTGCAAGGGACAATGCTTGCTCACATTTCAAGAAAGATCAAGATGAGCTGCTACCCAAAAGAGAAGTACAGATGAATCATCACAAGAAGACATCCACAAGATAGACAGAGACACAAGAATAATTAAAATTTTACAAGTTAACATTGAAGATTTTCGTGAATCATGAATGAATAAGGGAAAAGGTGAGGGTGAATCGAACATAAATGAATGAACTTGATATGCGTCATGCAGAACTTAGAATACAAACACTACTTATTTTCTAACAGCCCTAAACCTAAGAGTTTGGTGCAAGATGGATAGAGAGTAAAATAATGAATATGATAGAGTCCTCCTTCACAACATAGAGTAGTACTCAAAGGATATCCAAGGTGCCCTCTAAGGCTTGTTACAGCATCACTAATTAAGACTTAAAGAGGAAAATTATAAAGGTATCACAAGAGGCTTAATTTCCAAACACAATCATAGTTCTTCGCAAATGATTTAGTGAGTTCAAGGCCAGGTGGCACAAAGAGAAAATCATGCTAGTGCCATAGGTTCACCGTTGGAAGAATGAGATATCAAACTCCAAAAGAGACCAAGAAGACCAAAGGCAAATGTTTTGTAGGCACCGCACAAGAATGTATGGGTTACAAAGATATAAAAATGGTATAACCCCATAACCTTTCCCACCAAAGAACATCATCGGTTAAAAGTACTGCCAAGATGAAACTATATGCTTAGGTCAATTACATTAAGAAGGTTGAAGAGGATAAACAATAATAATACCCAGTTATGCTATTAAAATACGCTTTCAACAAGGCGCCTGGGGCCCAAAAGTAAAAGGGATGAAAAGGACATCTACATTATTGTCCATCAACACAAAATAGTTATTAAAGAAAGGGCAGTCGTGAGAGTCTTTCGAAAACCCTGCGCATAAAAGACATCAAATCACAAGAAGATTAAAAACACAAGTGAAGCGGGGTTTTTAAAATTTTATTTATTTTCATGGCACAGCGCTCCTTAGCCTTTTTTTCATCTCTATTTTTCCATTAAAAAGAGGAGAAAGTCTTTCGAGAGAAAAATAGTTTTCTGTGTTGTTTTCAGGCAAACCCATTTGGCGTCACAAAACCAATCGGCGCCACACCACGCGCCACGCGTATAAACCGACTTTTTTCTCTCGTTCGAAACTAAACTGCATTATGACAATAAGCCTCGTGCTACGCAAATATCGTTGCACAAACGCCACCGACTCACTCAGACCCATAGACACAGAAAGCGCTGTGCAATCCACCCGACACCCCCACACGACGCACCTCGTTGCGCTATCGGGCTACCTAATCACCCGAGACCGGCAGATGGTGAACGCGCTCAACAGGGGTTAACCATCACAGTTTATCGGTAAGAAGAACGTGTCAACTTGACACGGCAGAAAGGCGTAAAATGCAGGAACCTTCCGAAAGGACCGAACTTATTTTCAAGCTCGATTCTTGTCTTCCATTTGATTTTTGTTTATAAAGAACCGAAATTATATGTCTGTTTTCTTTCTCCCGGCTACCAAGTCAATTTTTATTTTTTGTTTTTAAAGGTTAAAACCCCAGGTGGACAAACTTGTCTTAATGCCAAATGAACCTTATGTTTAGAACCTCCTTAAAACCAGCTTGCATTTATGTATGGGTAAGTAAGTTAAGGTGATTGCACCGTACTGAGAAGCGGGCTCTTAAGATTCAAAGCTACTTTGAAACCCAAGAACCCTAGCTTCAATAACTCATTTCTCTGAAAATCGACTCCATCACTATTTTTTTTACTGATGAGCCACCAAACTCGACTTGTTGTGGTGCAAGCATCTCTAATCACCATGTCAAGAGTTGAGAAAGGTTAAAAGGATGAAGGTCAAAGGCCTTGAAGACCAAAAGGAGGAAAGTTACTGAGCTAATGGAGCCCTCAAAGTTATTAGCACATCACCTCCTCTCAGGATCCCATAAATGCTTTCGCAGTGGCAGGGTCTTTCCATTTCTCATGGAGAGAAGGCAGGAACAAGCAAAGAGCTGACCCCCGAGCTTATAATGTTCCCTATTCTTGCAACCTGTATTGAACAAGTCTTCAAGCCTTGCAAGAGTGAATTTTGAGATCTCAGACAAGAGATGTTTGGTCTTCCGAGGCTACAGGTATCCCTTGTTGGTGAAAAATGGAGCGAAGAAGGGAGGCACTGGACAAGGACTCTTGAAAGCTCATTCATCAAACAAGGCATAGGGGAAGGGCAAACAAACATTTTTTCTTTCACACCTCGTATTACTGTGCTTTTCACCTTTTGATGTTAAGAAAGAGGAACACTTCACCTATGAGGGGAGATAGAACTGGTGCCAAATTCCTACCATGTCGTACCTCATGCATTTTCACAAGGGTTAAGATGCTTAACTTGCTCCTAGCATTCTACAGTATTGAGAAGATGCTGGCAGCAGTGTCCGAGGAGGACTTCCATCCCAACAAATGCAAAGTTTGCTTCAATTATTCCCTGATCAAGATGGTGGGTATTAAGCACTGCTTGAGCAAAGAAGGTATCCCTTAGAGGTTTTCAGCACATGTGTCTTCATAGCAAACCCTCGGCCCTCCTCGAACCAAATTTTCCTTACTCATCTTTCGATGTAAGTACCTCACCTCAAGAGGTCTTCCCTCCTTCCCCTTCTATTGATGCATCAACCAAGAGGCGGACAGTTGCGTGGATGAACAAGAGGGTGACAGCGGGAATAATGAACAAGAAGATGATAGTGGAGATGATGAATGAAGTGAGGCAAAGATACAGAGATTAATGAAGAGAAAGAGGGAAACAATGGAAGAGGAAGGAAATGAGCATGAAGCAGGATAAAGACAAAAATTGTGACACGGAGAGGGATTCGTGATGATAGTGATGAATGAGGCCAAATTTTCAAAGTAAAGAAGTGATGATGCAAGAGTGAATGATAAAGGATGCATCAAGAAGATAGTGCAGCGCGTATTGTTTATATGATGATACCAAAGGACAGTGAATATGATAGTCAAAAGGAAAAGGTAATTACATGAGCATGATACAGAGAAAAGCTAGTGTAGATAAAGTGACAATATGGATGAAAATAATGAACATGAAGAACAAAGAAAGGGATAAAGAGTAAATAGAATAATGAGGGAAGGGAGAATGATGAAGGGTAAATGTAATTTGAAGAGGGGAACAATGACAAAGAGGATGACTAAGTAGGTACTAGTGGGGAGATGTAACAGCAAAAGAAGAGCATGCCAGCATGCCGCGGTGATATCTATGACACAAATTTATCCTAGTGATGTGATGAAAATGATGATGCGTACATTATTATGAAAAGACCTGAATGATGTATATCAAACCAACATAGCAAGTACAAAGGTTGATGGTTTAATAAAGAAATAAAAGTGATAGTGTAGAAGGCAACAAAGAAACCAGTGATGGTGATGCAGGGACAGAAAGTCAAGCATGTATAGAAATAAAGACGAATCACTA
This sequence comes from Pinus albicaulis, assembly GCA_034641835.2. Lineage (NCBI taxonomy): Eukaryota > Viridiplantae > Streptophyta > Pinopsida > Pinales > Pinaceae > Pinus > Pinus albicaulis. Next base: position 1,224,398,061 of record CM076575.1, on the reverse strand, counting down.
AAGAGGATCATAGTAAAGGTGAGGAAGTCAAGGACCACAGACCAGTGGTCATGTGGCCATGATGACATACCTACCAAACCACCATCACTCCCTCTTGTATACACCTACAAAAGAGGCCAAGGCATGTGTTTTTTGCTCTCCAAAGGCTGAAGGGACCATGCCATTCACTCTCAACTGCTAAATTGAAAAAGGTGCTTAAATGTATAAAGGTAGTAAGAGGAGGACCCCGAAACAGAGGTAAAGGGAGTTGAACCTATCTGGACATAGATGTGCTGATGAAGAGCAGCCGAACATACAGCCTAAACCTTCCAATACAAGAATGCAAGCAACAGAAGACCCAGCTGCAGCGAGGGAGAAAGGATGTCATCCACTTATCGTATGGAAAACAAGAAAATGAGTGCCCAACAAGCTACTCCAAGTGATAGAGCACTCAAACCTGGAAAGAATCCTATAGAGCACAAGTGAAACTAGAAGAATACACATGGGCTCACATGGAATAAAGTGAAGGTGAAGAGGAACAACTTAGGGAAGAGAAGCCAAACCATGCAGGGTTAAGAAAAGACCGGGCAAAACAAGGAAGAGGAATCAGCCACAGCATGAAGACCTTCTCAATGAACTCCTTGCGTGAAATTGAAAACGACGAATCACAATGAGAGGAAAACATACACATAGCATATCCAAGTCAAGCATGAAACAAAGTACAGAGCCAAAGAAGGATGACCATACTATGCTATGAAACACAAGTTAAAGCAAACTTGTGCCTCTTGAAGTCCAAAACCCAAAGGAGGAAAACATGACAACCTGGATTCCTGCTCAAACTTCACGCTTTCCGGCACCCCCGAGGGAGCCCATCAATTTTGGGAAAATTTCACAATTGGCTGTTTTTTGTGATTTTTTAGGCTCGTCAGCGTAACAACACCGGCACCATGCCAATGCATGGAGAAAAACTCAACATTTTTGGATTTTCACACCTATCACATTATGTTTTATCAAGTTTCAGAAGATTTGGAGTGTATTTGACTTCAAAAGGTTTGAAAAACACCACCACACTCGCTCGTTTTGGACTGGTTACCGTACAATGACCGTCTTGGGATTTTTGACATTTTGACTAGGCTACAGGAGCCATAATATAAAAACACGTTATTTAGAACAACTCGCTGTGGATTTCCAACCGAGTTTTCCGACGCGAGCGAAATCCGGCTACCGGAAGGGGTCCAACCTGGTTGTAAAGAGCCTCTTCTCCGTTGAAGGTGGTGTCGCACAAACGGACCATTTAATGTTTTTGGACCCGCGTTAAACAAAACACACCCACGAGCTATAAAAAAACTCATATTTTAAAGTTTTTTTTTGAGTCAAATCACCAGACTAGGAAAAGAAGTCATTTTTAGCATTTATTTCCATGACATTTATGCATGATTTTTGACATTTTAAAACCTTATCTAGGGTTTTTTCCTCCTTGCCAAGCAATAGAGCATTAGGGTTTTACTGTAATGCGAAAGCGTTTAATAGCGGAGACAATATATGCTTTTTGGTGACGGAGAAAATTGGTGTTGTGAGTCTATGAATGACTTGCTTGGATTGGATGATGGTGAAGCTTGTTTGCGTGATCCCCGAGCTGTGTCAATTATGGATGTATTCTTTCAATTTTTTCATGTTTTAACAAGTATCATTATGTTTCATTCTTCTTTATTGCAAGAGAACAGAAAGATAGGTTAAGAAATGCTCTTTAAAGCACCTTATTCCTCCCTCGCCTTTCTATTGCCTTTATGTTTTCTCCTTCATTGGCCGGCTTGATGAATTTCAACGTTTCAGGGCTCAACTTGGTCTTGTTTGTTTATGTATGGACTAGTATGCTGAAGCACAAGCATGATTCACCATGCGCGTGCTTATTTGATGTTATCCAACCTATTCTGAAACCCTCTTCGAGCCAAGCTTGTTAGTTGTCGTGAGGTCTTGTTTCGATTCGCCTTTGTCCATGCTTATTTGTGCCTTGCTTCAAAGTTCTTTACAGCTTGACGGCGATGTTTAGAGTTCTCTTTCCATGCATCAAAGTCACTCTTGATCTAATGTTGTGCCTGATGGTGAAATCATTAGTTAAAAATGAGTTTTCGCTTCTATATTTTATTGGAATTGTTTATCTTGAATGTTTATTGTTTAATTTATTTTTCATTGAGACTAATGGTTTTTCCACACTTGCGTACTTATACCTATATATATCGAAACCTCGTACTCGATAACTTTCATCTATACCCCAAGATTAGGAACACAACTATTGTTAAAACATATTATGCACCTTTTACTGCGATTATTGCCACAATAAGTGAAACCCTCATGGGTTTCTTTGGGGCACAAAGTCACGTTTTGTATGACACATGGATATATTACAATTAGGAGAGAAAATAAATCCATTCGTCAGATATGTCAGACAAAACAAGAAGAGTTGTTGAAAACAAGTTGAAAACTTAGCTACAAGATCACAACCAAAGGAGAAATGAGAAATGAATCGTGAAATAACAAATCAGAAGAAATTTTTATTAAATCATTAGGAACCCGACCATTGACAATAATTATTCAGAAATATCCAACAAGCATTGTTACCCTAGTACGCATACAAGGAAATAGGATGAATTTACCAAAATGGAACAAATCTAGAATAGATATGACATTATATCAGATCTAATCAGATATACCATTGGAAAGGGAACGTATATGAGCTAAATATCATAATATTTATTCAACACAAATCAACAAAGCAGAAGAAGTTTCCATAAGGAAAATAATAAAACTATTTCAACCCTAAAGAATTGTAAATAATTAAAATGCCATATTTACAACTCATGACTAGGCACTTGTAACAATGTTCTATACATGGTTAATAATGTGAAAATGACTAAAGTCCGAAATATTTATTAAAAATCACAATATAATATAATAAACTAAGAAATATTATTCCACATAAAACATCCAAATGATATAAATCAACAAGATAAAAATGATTTAGTTGTTTCATTGTTCGAAGAAAACAATCCACTTTTAAGATAATGGTGTTTTCAATATGGTAATGTTAAAGATAAGAAGCCTTATATATATATATATATATATATATATATATATATATATATATATATATGATAAGATTTTAGAATCCGCAGCTTTAGTACAGGGATATTTTGTACTGAAGCAGCTGTTTGTGAGTGATTTTTGTCTTTAGATCAAGATGTTCTTATTTATTATTAGTGTTATACCATCAGAAAATAGTAAACTACAAGAAGAATATAAACAGACAAGAGACACAAAGATGGTGGTTATGACCTGTGGTTAAAACCTCTCTACCTCTTTTTGAGAGGAAAGCCTGCACAAATTCTTCTATAGATTCCACTGATTTACCAAGACCATGACCCTTGACCTATTTTTCCACTCCCAAACAAGACACGGTCATCCTTCTTCTTGATTCTCTCCACTTCTTAGATTTGAGATCATCCTTCATGCCACCAAAAATAATGACCACAAAGTAAGATAGTGATGTATCTCTCGAACCATAGACTCACCAATTGTACACATCATACCACAATGTCACCAGCACCGAGTTGCACCATGTAGCACCAAGTAATATTGATCATCATTAACATGACCGTATAACCGGAAACGCACGGGCAGCACCGAGGTCACCCATTGTGACCGCACTTGACACGGAGAACACTTATCATCACAACACCGAGACACCTTATCATCATAGCATGGAGACCATCGATATATTCGCATAACAGAAAATATATGGCGAGGAGATTCTATGACATACCATCCAAATCGTAGGCATGTCGACAATTTTATGAAATTCCTTCAAAACCAAGGATATGCCGAGGAGTGTCTGGAGGAGTTCAGAATCCTTTATAGTGGATTTCCTACACCAGCCAACAACCAATTGAACGGTGGTGTTCCACATGATTCAAGAGATATGTAGTTCATTTTGAGAGCTGACATCAAGAAGAGGATGATTGTTCTTGTCTATTGGAGAGATACTAGACAACTTGTAGACCTATATACATTCTTCTGGCATGCCCATGAAGGGTTACATATGACATTGTCTTTATAAAAACCCTTACAATGAAACCCATGAAGCAAGCTTTTAACAATTACTTATTTTTCTTCACATAAAATATACCGTAATTTATTAATTCAACGCTTGTGTTAGATGGATCAATTACACCATGAAGAATTGGCTCTTACCATAGTAAAATTTCTTTCACTATAAAGGGAATACCTTCTAATAAACCATATTTTATTAAGTTATTTCTAGTTAAACCAAGAAACCCCATGAGGAATAATTAAATAATTCCTTATTTATTTGATTTTCCTCTAGAATACTAATTAAACCACTATTTAAACATTCATGGTCATATTAAACCCAATTATGAGAAATAATTAGATAAATCATTATTTTTCTTATTTTTCTCAAGGAACAATAAATTAAATCATTTTTAGTTATTATTCCTTGTTAAATTTAACAACCACCTAAACAATTAAACAAATCATTAAACACTGATATTTAATCCACGCGTTTGAAATGATAAATAAATCATTTATTTGCTTATTATTTCTAAATAAAGGTATTTAACCAATTTAAATACCTTTCACTCCAACAAAAACATAATAAAATATCTAAGCGGCAGATCTAGATTCGTTAATAATATTTTATTATTCACTATTATCGATAACTCAATATTTTGTTATAAACAGGAGGTTTTTCCATTCATTATTGACTTTGATCACTTTCATTGCTGCGCTTTGATCATTCTCATTGTTGCTACTACTTTGCTTTTTTGAGCTCCCATAGAGTTCAACACATTTTGTTTTCGGCAACTATCGAGAGAGAGAAACTCGCTGGATATGAAGCACCCAGGAAAGCTAAGAACCCATCCCATTGAGGGGATTGGTAACATAATTATTTTTTCCTCGACAAAGAGAATATATTCAAATTTTGTATATCTTGTCTTTTCCATTGGATGTATGAATAAATCTATTTATTTTCATCACAACTACTTTTTATCGCATAGACTGTGTTTTTTCCAAAGATTTGTTTTAACCATCGATTGCAGATCTGGTGCTAGTTAAGAAACCATATTTATTGTTAGTTTTTTTCATGCGCCTAAAGTGAGCTCTTTTCTTACCCTTACGACAAGAATTTTTCAACAATTCCGCCACTCCATTTTGTTTATTCGGTATCTCGCATGGTTGTTAAATCTCCAAGAATAAGGGTTTTTCTTTTCTACTTTTTTGAGTCTCTTGATGTTTTTTTTTTTTTACTTTTTATGTTTTGTAAAACAAGAAAATTCTAACTTCATGTGTTTTCGTGTTTTGTAGCAGGGTCACCGCGCCATGATGGAAATTTCACGTCCTACCACCCAAGGATCCCCAGACCAGAAACCTGCATTTCCATGGGCTCGAACTCATGATTTTTGGCCCTAACCTCGCACCTCAGCCCAGAACCATGATTTGCCACAAGCCGCACTTCCCATTACAAATTTTCTAAGTTTTTTCATGACAGTGAGGGTTTCTCCACAAGCACCGTTTTCGGTTGTTCGACCTCCTTCTAAGCTCGTATTAGGCTCAGATATGCTTAATTTGTCTCCTTGATGAGAACCAATCCTTTAGGGTTGTTCACACTTTCCACCTTTTCTAAGAAGGGTTTAGCCGAGCAGGTAGTAGGATATTTTCAAAGGGCTTTCACCATTGTTTAGGTGAAGGATTCATCCTTTCTTCTGTGTCCCTTTTGACCTGCTATTATTCCATTTAAAACCCCATGTTGAGTTTTTCGTCTTTCCCTTAAGGTTCCCTTGTTTCTAGGTTTTAACCTTTCGCCTCCCATTTGGCAAATAGCTTTTCCCTCTCAGCTTTTCTTCTCGCACCTTTTCAAGATATCCTAGCCAATAGATCCCCGTCCTCGTACCCTAGGATATTTTGGTCAGCCATCTCTGTGTTTTGAGTCAATTTCACCCGCCTTTTAGACTATTTTTTTGGGTAGCAATATTTTGGGTCTAATTTATGCATCCTAGAAATGCTATTTTATCGTCGTTTCAATTTTATTTACGAAAGACTTCGACATTTTATATTTTTCTTTATAATCATCCTAAATTAATTAAAATTAACACACAGATTGCACACACACGCACATCTAAATCGAATAATGCTTGGTTTACACCGCCAAGACAAGACATAAACATCGTAATTAATTTATCTTCCTCACTTCCATTTTGTTTGCACTCTTCAACATTTTCATGTCATTTTTGCCTCCTGCCATCATTGTGCCCCCAAGGAATTTATCTCAAAGACTCCAAGGCCTTCACCCCGCCCGTTAGAAAACTTACCTACCGCATAGGGTCCGAGTTAGTCCTCCGCCGAGCTCCCGATACCGACTTTGATTCTAGTTCATCGAGTTCTTCCTCTAATTTTTGTCCAAGGTTCTTCATCTTCATATCGTCATCATGTCGTAAACCAATGCAAAGTGTGTCCTCAAGCCGGTGGTGGCCTCCGTCCCACCTCGGAGCCGCTACTAGTGGGATTCACTACCGGAACCGTTCCCGCCTACTCCTTTGCTACCTTTCCGGCGTGCTTAAGCCTTCCTAATTTTAGCCAGTTAATCAACAACCCTATACCCAAAATCTAGGTTGGCTCACTACACAACTAAGCTTCCTTCGTACATCCCTAAGTTTGAAGGAAATTCTAGAGAAGACCCTACTAATCACGCGCCTCCTTCACATGTGGTGTTCGTCCAATTACACATCGATGACTCCATTCGCCTTGGTTGTCTCCAAAGGTACGCTCACCGGAGAAGTCGCAAAGTGAGACACGACCAAAATTGTGCATCTCATTCCACTTTTGTGACTCTTGTTAAGGAGTTTCATCCTAATTCCATTTACCTCTCCGCTATGATACCGTACCGAGTTGCTGACCATATTCCGTCAAACTTCGCCACCCGCCTTTTCCTCGACCATGTCCAAGAATGGCGTAGAAGGAGGAGCTTGTGTTTGTGCCCTACATTCGACCATTGTGTCTATGGCCAGTATTGGTTTCTCATAATTATTTTTCCTTAAATTTTTAAATATGTTGTGTCTCACTTCTCCTCATCGAGGAAGAATCTCTCCAAGTCGCGTTGAAATATGACTTGATCTATGCACAAATTAGCTTATTTTTATAACATTTACTCTGCATCTTCCTAGACCTAGTTAAAGCAAACACACCTGGGGTATCTCATGCCACCGATGGTACTGGCTGAATTTCTTTCACATTCATACACTCATCCTTCCACATGGTTACAGTTTTTCCTTGGGACCGTATCCCGAAGACTTATCCCCTCCCCAAGCATGTATCCGGGTAAAAACACACCTTACGCATTTTTCCAACCGCATCAACCGATGTTAGGGCTATTTGTTTCTCAACTTGATTACCCCAATGTTTCCCAACCTCCTTTTCTATCCTTATCCATACCGTGATCCATCCTTCCCAAGATCACATCTTCAGCCCCGCACCTTCTCAACCTCCGCCACATAAAATGCACCACCTCTCAGACGCTGTATACGAGAGCGTGACTAATCCTTCTAATTCAAAGAAAAAAATAATAAGGGAAAGGCAAACTTAACCAACCACCAGGTAACAAAGGGCACCAAGGTAATCAACCGAATGTGCCCTGAAGGGAACTAGCCGAACGTCATACAAACCAAGAATGCGATCACCTCTGCGAGAATGCTTCTTCATACGAACAATCCATGTTTATGTTGTGGTGTCCATGGAAATTATACTCAGATTTCCCATTTTACCCTCAAAGGGCCATTGTAAACCACAAGTAGCATCTAGATATTTAAATCCATCACTTCGCTTTCCTCCAAAACTATGCCATCTCAACCGAAGCAGTGTTCACTAATCCTTTCCTTCATCAAGGATATGTTGTTGCCCAACCACTCAAGCTCCGGTGTCGCTCCTTAATATCCACCTCTGCCTGCACTTCGACAGATTCTCATGATGAATTCTAAAGAGGTCAATTGTAATATTCCAAAATTTGCAAACAAGAAAATTGGAATATTAGATTTTGATGCTTTCACTTAGGAGAGGAATAAAATTGGTAAGGAGGCTCCATGAACAATAAAATATGAATAAATTCCACCTTATTAAGGAAGGATATTACCTTAGAGCAGTTTTACACTTCCATGTGAACAAGGAAAATTAGATGGAGACACAACAAGTTTCGACTAAGTCAAACATCCATTCTTGAGGAGGAAGAACCACCAAGTAAACTAGCTCAATGTGAACAAGGATCACCTCAGACACACATATGAGAATCGGATTGAATATACCTTAGTGTGAAAAGAGGCATTGTGGTGGATTAGTTCTAGTTGGACTGTCATCACGGCTATTAAAGAGGAGGGAAGCTAGCTAGGCGGGGGTCATAGCTGAAGAGGAAGCTTCACAAGGAAGTCACCTCAACATTGTGTGGGATCCGTGGTGAGGAGGCTCACCAAAGATAAAAGGAAGGAGGTACAGCATCAAAGGATTCATTGAGTATTCAAATACATTTGGTCTTGTGACTAATTGCATGCCTGCCTATTTAATGAGTTGTTGCACCGCATAGTGCAAAGAATTCCCGGTAAACTCCATCCTTCTTTGGATCTACCTTGCTCAAGGGATCAAGAGGAAGGATTTGAGCTTCATTCCGAAGAATTGGCTTGAGGCTATTCAGCCATACACATTCACAAAAAGACAATCACCTCGTAAACCGCATCCTTTCATGGGCATTGTTGTTGGGTTAAAACATTGTTGTTTTTTCCTTGTGTGTTTGAGGAGGAGGTGTCTAGTTTTCCTTCCTAGGAGATCTATCGAGAGAGGCATTTGGGCCGTTTTTGTGTATTACTTAGCTATTATATGTTGTATTCAGTCCTCGACTAACATATACAGTCACAGTAGTAACCCGCGTTATTTTCCGTAAGATCGCTTTTTGTACATGTATGCTAGAAACCTTGTTTCCGGTGTCTTGTTTCTCGCTATATAAGAGGCTAAACCCATTTCTTTTGCTATATGATTAATGTAAGCTCCATATCATTCTTGTTCCATTATTTTCACATAACCCTCATTAGAATAACGCAATTCTGTTTTCTAGTAGTTGTCGCATGAGCTAGGTTGTGGGGTTTGGGCTTACTTTGAGCCGTATAGACTTGGGGAGATCTGTTTATATGATGAGAGTGAGTTGTTTCGTCGACCTCCGCATGTGAGTTTTATATAATGTCTTCTAAGGAGATCCAAGTCCCATTTCTCACTTCAGCGTTATTTTCTCTCAATACGCTATTTTATGCCCGTACGTCGCATTTCCCCACCTGTGAAGGAGAATATAGGCTATCTTGTTGTTGAGGTTATTTCATCCGTTGGTGTGATTTTAATTTACATCTAATGAGTCATTTAAATTCCCATTCTCATTATTTTTCAAAGCTCCACATTGGTAATAACTCAAATTATTCCCAATAGTGTAGCCGTTCTCAATTTGGGATATTATTAAAGTGGGTATCAAAGTCGCTATCTTGGCTCTATTGGTGGATTTAAGATCCAATTAGAAGATAAGAAGAAGAGGAAAACAAAATTATGGAGAGGTTGAGATTACTTCATCCATTTTCGCATCCAAGAAGGAAGAAGAGGAATGCAATGAAACCTGAAGAGTGTTTCAAGGAGGAGATACCGCGTTGAGACCTCTAGAAGGTTTAAAGAAGCAGAAGAAGATGCAGAAGCACTTCCTATTCTCATAAGAGGAAGTGAAGAGAAATGAGACCACTTAGAGCATGAAACTCGAGTGGGTATTTGAAAAAATACAAGTGCCAACCTAGGGGCTTTCAAAGAGACCTAGATTTCCTCGCCTTTATTCAATCGAGAGAAGAGAAAGACCATGTAGTAAAATAATGATGAGAGGCAATGTATTCCTATTTTTCACATTTTATGGGACACCTATGTGCAGCAAAGACTTGGGTGATGAAACCAGAGGAATTTTTCCTACCGCATCCGTAGTGGAAAAAGAGGTTAGAAATCTCAATGCCGCACTTAGAGGGCAAGGCAAGCTTTTGGTGGTTCGGCCCATGGAAGAGTGTTTACTTTTTCTGATTTCCCACCATCGTATAATCAAAATATTTGGCAAAGGAAGATCATAGAAGGAGGAGTTCTCTTCCACTTGAGGGTACCTCTACCAACACACATATTCATGAGGGGGCACCCACCCACAATAGCATGGATCAAACGAACACATCGAAGAGAGGGACTCTTGTAGCCACAGACAAGATGTTCCAAAGGCTCACAAATGTATGCATAAATTTCCATGTCCTAACATTTTAGAAAAAATTTTATGGAAGACTTTTGAGATTTGTTTTCTTCATATGGTTCTGCAGATCAACATTGTTGCTGAGGTAGAGCAGCAATATCGCATCGCGCCGTGCAAAATTGAATGGTTCAAGAAACAAATGAACCATCATTCTCTCGACCTCAGAGTTGCACTAATCCTTAAGGGTGGAGTGAATTTTGGAGGATGGAGTGAAATTTGTTCCAAATGTCTATGCAAAATCAAATGTTCATCCCGAAGTTGAGACATGGGATAGCCAAAACACCTTGGAGGAGGGTTACAGCATTGTCAAGAGGTAGCAAGAAGGGGAGGCTTTGCCTTCAACCCCATTGATCCTTATGGGTCAAGATTATACCCAGAAGAGATATTCTCTAGGAGGTCTCAAGGAGTTTCATTTCAACATCCCATGGAATGGAAGGAGAAAGTCTGATATGGGAGGATGGTAATCTTCTTTGGAGGAGTACTGAAGGTGAGAATGGTAGGAGGCATCCACTTCCAGGATGAGAGGATGTGGATAGAGATCAAGGAGCTAGAGAGCTACTTGCAAATCTATGATACCGGGCAGCAAGAGGAAAAATTGCATTGGCTACTCTGAGAGAGTTTGGCCATCATGAGACATATCTTTTTTTCAAGGGTATGTGAGGAGAGAACTTGGCGTACTGTGACCATGGGGGGAATAAGGAGGTGGATGCATTATGATGATGTAATCATTATGTTTTCACCACAGGAGTTGTATGATGGAGGCACGTTAGGTAGCAAAGAAATTTGCTTTGGAGTGATCGAGAGAGAGCAAGGGCATAGTTGCTCTCACATTTTGCATGATGTTGCAATAGGAGGAGATGGAAACATTATGAGAGGAGCCCCGACATTGAACACAAATGATTTATTTATGAGTTGGCAGGAGACTATTTGCATAGGCCAATGCTGTCGTCACTTTAGAGCATGAGCTTGTTGATGGAGTTTCAGGATCACTTCATATTTGATGCATTTGATGGGCATAGAGGAGGTGAGATTGGCAGAGTGGTGGATGGACTCATTGGTTATTGTGGTATGTTCTCCTTGACTTGGATTTGGGGACACAGAGAAGGAGTGATTTTCATAAATATGCTGTTCATTCTCTTCATATGGATATGTCATACCACTATGGAGGATCTATATGTGGATTTAGTCACCATCCCCGCTTTCATTACATGGTAAGATTTTTGTTTTGGAATTAATTGAGTGTTCAAAGACAACATTTGCATACTCTTACCATTTCTTGCAAGCAGCATTTCTAGAGCAAAGGGGCAAGTTTCTCTTTTTAGGCTCCATGGACCAATTTTGCCGCCTATTATGATGGAGACAAAACTCATCTACTATATTATCCGGGGCAAGTGTTTGGTTACTCCTCGTATGCACAACATTGATACATTCAGCCATCTACTATTTGCTAGTAGATGTGGGAGACTTGCACAACTATCCATCTGGCCAAGAAACAATTTGCCATGCTAACTTTTTGAAGCCGCAATGGGGAAGACCGTGCCGTGACCACTTGGGGATCATGGTACCTTCTCTACACCACAAAAACCAAGATTTCTTTCATTATGATGCTAATCATGATCCTATTTTCTCGATATTTTCTTGCTTCATAGGAGGAGCAGTTAGATTGGAGGAGGGACACATGGGGGATGTGTTCTTGGGGAGGAGCATCTCCACACTTTCTCGCATTGTATGCTCTAAGGGGAGCATGGGAAGAGACATGGCTCTACAAGAACATATTTGTTTTCTAATGAGGAGGGCCATGAGATGGATGGGGTGCCACATGATGGCATTTCTTATCCATCATGTATGAGATGGCCTGGGCCAAATTTTGATTCACAAAGATCGAGAAAGGGACCTTTGCAGTCTAGTTTCTCTTTGCCATTGGAGGGAAATATTCTTGTAGTCCAAGATCGCCAGGGCCCTACGTGGGGTAGGCTACTATGTTCACCATGTCCAGACTCTATCCCACCTACCTTGGTTTTAGCTTCGGTGGAGGGTGATTTGCATGAATTACCATTTGGAGGGTGGCTCATTTTGTTTGGTTGACAGTACTTTGGAGAGGAGAGATTCAAATGGGGATGATGAATCCAATTATATCAGCCTTTATGCCCTAAGAGGACCTTCAAACAAGCCATTGCCTCCATGGATGATCCACTATCACATAATGCCGGTCATTTAGATACCCAACACTTGGGAGGGGCAACTTGGAGATATATTGATGATGCGAAGACCTTGGTCTTTGGAGGATTTCATCTTATGAGGCTACAATAGGAGGAGAGGATACCTTCTGGCCCTATCCTGAATTTTCTTGAGGACAAGAAACATTTGGGAGGGGAGGATCAGAATATTCCAAAATTCTGAAACAAGAAAATTGAATATTAGATTTTGATGCTTTCACTTAGGAGAGGAATGGCAAGGAGGCCCATGAACAATAAAATATGAATAAATTCCAGACCTTATAAGGAATGATATTACCTTAGCAGTGTTTTGCCACTTCCAAGTGAAAGGGCAAATTAGATGGAGACATAGCCAATTTTGACTAAGTCAACATCCATTCTTGAGAGGAAGAACACCAAGTAAACTAGCTCAATGTGAGAACAAGGATCAACTTGTATACATGAGAACTGATTGAAGATCACTTAGTGTGAAAAGAGGCATTTTGGGTGGATTAGTTCCGTTGACCAACTAATGGGCCGACGCGACAAAGAGGAGGGAAGCTAGCTAGGCAAGCAAGGTATTGAAAGAGGAAGCTTCACAAGGAAGTCACCCAACATTGTGTGGGGTCCGTAGACTGTGCTCACCAAAGACAGCATGAAGGGCACAGAATCAAAGGAATTCATTGGAGCATTCACTATCTTTGGTCTTGTGACTACTTGCATGTTTCAACTATTTAGCCGGAGTTGTTGCAACTGCTAGTGCAAAGAATTCCCATAAGTGAATTCCATCCTCTCTTTGGATTTCCGGCCTTGTTCAAAGGATCAATAGGAAGGATTTGAGTTTAATTTCAGCAATTGGCTTGAGTCCATTCAGCCATACACATCTATAGCCCAATCTTCTTCTGTGAACCCAAGGCTCTTTCTCGGGCAGGGGCATTGTTGTCAAGTTAAACATTGTTGTTTTCTTTTCTCCTTAGTGTTTGAGGAGGAGATGTTCATTTTCCTCCGGAGATCTATCGAGAGAGGGCCTTTGGCCCTTTTCCGTATTATCCAGCCATTATATGTTGTATCTTACTCACTAATACAGAGCGCAAAGAATCGTGGTTATTTTCGCGCATTATTTTTTGTACATGTATATTGTCGAACCTTGCTTGTGTCTTGTTTCTCGCTCGTATAAGAGTATGAACTCATTTTTTAATGTATGATTGGATGTAGCTCCATATCGCATTTTTCCATTATTTTGCGATTAAACCCTCATTAGGAACAACGCATTTTGCTTCAAATAGTTACGTACGAGCTAGGTTGTGGGGTCGGCTTATTCGAGCCGTATAGACTTGGGGAGATTTGTTTATTTGAGCCAGAGTGATTTGTTTCACCTCTAATTCTTCATGTGAGTTGTATACAATGTCTTTAAGGATCCAATTTCATTTCTCACTTGTATAATGCTTATTTTCCAAGACAAATGGTTTTATGCCTCGTATTGTCGCATTTCCCCACCCGAGAAGGAGAATATATGCCACCTTTGTTGTCAAGTTATTTCATCTGTTGTGTGGACAAAGATTTACATCTAATGAGATGCTTGTATTTCATGCCTGGCGATTTGCTGAAGCTCCATATCATAACAACTCAAATTATTTCCAATAGTGTAATTGTTCCCAATTTGGGAAATTACATCAATATTGTCAGAGTGTCAACCTTCGTACCTGGGCCGTGTTAATACGAAAGCCACCCATCACGATGTAACGAGTCCCAAACAAAATTTTTTTCACATATCTATTTAGAGACCGATTTTTTTCCCCTTACGTACCCTCACCCTGAAAAGTAGTATTGGGTTCACGCATCCTAAAGGCCATTACCGAAATGTCGCCCACCAACCGCGCCCACACCTTACAAGATAGTAGACGATGGCAGCGCTTCTCACATGTCAACGCTCGGAATTCCTCCAATCATGCCATCTCACGGAAAATCACTACTATTCGCCAGGTATCAGACCCTTCGATGATCGTTTGATCGTTTTTGATGCTGAAAACTGCAGCATCCCCTTTTACCTTCATCTCGTTTCCTTCCAAACACCAACAAAATTTGTATTGCCCATTTTTAGAGATGTATTGACAAGGCGCATCCACCTACGTGATGTATGCCTTTTTGGAACAGTTTCAATCACCCGACTTAGCCCCATCCACCATCAGTATTTATACTACCCTCTTGTACTTACATGGTCTGTATTTTCTTTGTCACTCTCATAAAAGAAAGATTGCTTGTGTTGACATTGGAAGCTGGCTGATGCTCTTTGGATTATAATACCTTCTTGGGTCGTAGTTGTTATCACAAAATTGCACTTGATTGCTGTTGATCGACAAACCCTCAAGAGAATTATTTCCAAACAAAATTTTGACCTAAGTTAGCTTTCAACCGAGAGGGCTCTTCAAAGGGCTTTTATGATATTGAATAATGATGATGTATTTACATAACTCTATAGAATTTGCATTTTGTTTATGATTGTAAGAAAGAATGTTAGCCACCAATATTATGGAGGTCAAAAAATCAAGAGATTCGTTGCAAGGCTTTCGACATGGAAGCCGAGAAAATAGTATTTAAATAAAGGAAATGTACCATAAACATAGAGTATCGATATCTATTTCATTATTAGAACAGTTTATAATAGAGTTATGTACCTAGTAACAGAAAATGAAATTCACCGCAAGTGGAAACATAAGATGTGAGATAAATAAACATTCAAAAATACCCACATAATCTTTATAAGTTCACACAAGAAAACTACTTGTAATATCGATATAAGTCAAAATACATAAAATAGTTCAAAAAAAAAAAATCTTCCACTTCCTCACTACTGATGCTTTTCCTTTAAATAGATATTCTTTACAAACAAGGATGATCCGTCCGATGACTAGATTCACTTAATTCTCCTATGAAACATCATATAACTAAAAAACATGACTTCTAACAAGAAATTGATAGCTATACCTTAGCAGACATCTTCTAATAGGACTCTAACTCCTATTTATTACATATTCTAATTTTATATTTTTGGAACATAGCTTACATGTCGCTATAACAAGAATCACATGCTCGAAGGACAGATGATAGGTTCATTACCACCTTTATTATTAAAAACTCTCATAGACATGGAAACAACCCATTTTTTGTAGAATGCACATCCTTTATCTTCAACAAGATTCGCTCGATAATACGTTCTGCCAACACTTTGAGTCATAAATTTTTGATGTTAAGGTCCCTAACCTTTTGGAGTGAGTTCATTGTCCAAAACCCATGGAATAGGATGTTTCAAAACCTTCAAAAAGTAGATAGCCACAAAACAGGATGCTTTCAAAGATTAGAAAAGAAGTTTTTGCACTAAAACTCTTCTCTTTTGATGAAATTTTCCAAGGTAACAACCTAGTCGCTATTAACATCACTACCATCATTCTCCTCCTTGAAAAATGAAATAAGTGATTCTAGAGGCAAAAGGTTGCTGCTGTGTTTTTCGTAGCATTTTCCTAGCTTTCACTTAGGAAACACTATGAAACCTAGGAAAAGCAAAAATTCCAGATTTCAAGACTAACCGCAAAAGGGGATTCTCCACCGTAAAATTCTGATCTTCAAAGATGCGTTAAACCCTCTAAAACACATTCAAACCTGATTCCAAGGCTCTTGTGTTTCCTCCTTCATTTATGTTCTGTACTTTTGATATGGCCCTCAACCATAGTCATCTTCAACTTTTTTCTCCACTCCTTCATTAACTGATTCTAATTGTTTTAAAGGTCTTTTTACTTGGTCTCAAAGGTCCTTATTTCAGATTTCAAGTGCGGGCATTTTTCTGATATGCTTAATCCCTCTCCTCTCAAGGTCTTTGACACACTTCTACGACCTTCTCTTCCCAAATTTCTTTTCATTTTCTCAAACTATACCCTCTCCGGAACCTTGTAGTTTCTTTCCTTTCCGTATCGATATTTCATCATTTTTCCAACCTTCACTGTTTCATGACCTAATTTTGTTTTTCCAATGATTTTCTCTTTTACCCCTTCTTGTTTAATGACTCATTTTTCTTTTGTAGGTGAAGAAAGGTTTATGATGCTTGGTGGTGGTTGAGCAGCTTCACTAACATTTTGAGCTTCTTCGTTGATTTCCAAGACCTTTCCTTGCATGTCTTGTCATTGGTTTTCTAGCTTGAAACATGAATCCGATATCTTCACCGCAAACTCTAACTTTTTAGTTGTTTTTGGCTTTCTTGAGCTTCCTCCTCCCTAAACTATGTCTTTAGCTCTGGACTATAGAGTTTTCTTCAACAATAGCATGCAAAATGTCCTCTAAGTTACCCTGCCCACTGCTTGCTCTCGTAACCCTCTTGCTGTTCGTTTGCTCACCTGCTGACTTTTGTTTTGGCAAAAAGCGACCCTTGGGGTGTATCAACCTTATGCAATGGCTCGCTCATGATTGGCTCAACTTGCTCGCCACCGAAGGTGATGGGATATCTTTAGGCTTGGGAGTTCTTTAGGAGTGATATCTACTTCAAAACCACTTATGAATAGAAAAGATGACCGTCAGTCACTTAATCTCTTTAACTCTAACACTATCAACTTGATCAAACGTACGACGAAAGATGAGGTTTCATTTCCTTCTTTTTTAACTTGGACCTTATCCCATACATTTTAGCTAGAATTCTACACAAGTAAAAGGAAAATCAAGAGACGTCTTACCTAAAAATGCGTAAAATCCTAAGGTGGTAGGGAATAAATCATGTGATACCTCCTTCGATGAAAAGATTTCTAAATAATTAGCAACAACTTTGAGAAGTTTTTTTCATGTAGTTTTCAGATGGCATTTAGAGATCAAACTCACTATGCTCGTTTGATAAATTTCGACAGCTCCCATGGTGAACTTGGGGTTTTGAACCATTTTTCTCCTCCTCTAGGATTCATGTTTCCCTCGTTGTAATGGTATTTGGTGTTACCGTGAGGTGTAACATCCCCACCTTTTAGTCCTATTGATAAATCGATATGTGTCCTTTGAAACCTTCACATGGCACCCTTCCTTGCAATCTTTATAGAATCGGCAAACACTCGTTCTTTCCGAAAACTTCTAAGGTAGTTGTCTTTTATTAAAAAAATCATAAAACATGGCTCATATTTGAGGCAATGGCTAATTTTTCGTCTTCCTTGTTGTAGCCATGGTGATTTTATACCTTCTCTCGCTCGCTTGATCGTTGACATTCGCAACTTTTGAAATGTCGGCAATCTTGCCTTGGCTTTGGTGAGAAACATCTTCCAAACTCAATAGCATGCAAAGATGAAGCGGAGAATGACAAAAGACTCACCTGTAATGTTTAAATTTCATGACAACTCATGGTTTAATCATGACTTCATGCATGTTAAAAATAGTAATAATGACCTTAGCCAAGACCTTTTTGTACCTTAATTTAACCCCAACTAACCTTTTAATTACATCCACCCTAACACTTAATCATGGATTGATACCTTGTACCAAATTTGAAAAGACGTACGTAAAAACCTTTTTAAAGGTAGTTAGTTCATTTCCTAATAATTTCGTTTACGAAACTATTAGCGCTACAGTTGAAAACCGGCTTTTTACAAAGAAATCGCGAAGAAAACAGAAAATCACAAAGTGACTTGAATTCAAACCTTGGGAATGAAATGTCGTAAATTATGATCAAGGGACATGATATGACTTGAATTGAGGGAGCTGACCTTAGGATAGGTTAATATGAAAAATTTAAAATTTTTCCATACTAATTGTGACAAAAGAATTTTATGACTATACCTTTGAAATGAACCTAAGACCAAGTGTCAAATAATGTTTCACTTTTCTTCGAGTGATAAAGAGCTACACTTCATGCGATGTACGTTATCGCATTCGGTTCAAATGTAAGACAAGTCAATAATGGAAATATCGTCACCATAAATCGCTGACATATTACAAATCGAAGTCTTCACAACTCCCATGAGTCTATCACATTCGGCGTGTCGATAAACACTCAATCACACCTCTCACTAGTGTTTCACCAGGATTCTATAAATATTCCACCTTACTTGGTTCATTCCCCCGGTCCCCCCCCCCCCCCTCTTATCATCGACCCCGTCTCATTGAGCGTTTCATGATGCAAGCGTTCCTGCCAGGGCCACAAGTGGTTTGGTCGACTAGACAATAACCAACACATCCGCAACTCGTTGCTGGTCACTCGACGTAGCCTTCAGATCTTTATCCTCAAGGACCTTTTCCTCTTCTCGGTGTCTTTCTCCAACCTTTTTCAACCAAGAACGATTCTTGGCCTTTTAACTATTTGGGATTCATTCTCTAGCTCATTACCTTCCAATTAGATATTGTTTTTAGCTTCCCCCTCTTGAGTCTTTTCTTGCATTCGTTATGACCACGTTGAGCCTTCCCAATTTGACCCTCGTGATGTCATTCGGTACATTGATCCTCTAAACAAACACTTACTCTGTCACCAAACCTTATATAGCTTTGACCTTGGTCCAACCTATCGCTATGAGCCCTCCTTTGCTCAAAGGATTCTAGCCACCCCAATAGGAAGTTACTCCTCGTTGTGAGATAACCGTGAAGGGGGGCAAAAAGCTAAAAAGGACACATATGAAAATTTCCCTAAACAACTCCTACCCTCCCAAGCCTGGGCAGTCACCTCAATGCGCTTTGTGTGATGCGAGCAGGTGCCACCCATACCTTTCCGAGTCATCTCAAAACCGGGGCAACGGGCGTTTCAGAACCGACATCTCGAAGGTCCACAATATCTACTCCGATTCAACCGAAGAATCTCAAATCTTTGCGCATGAACCATCGCCGTGATTTATGTGATCTTTATGGTTACTTGCTCCTCATCTTTTTCCCCATCTCGACGTACTTTGTGACAAACCTTGAGGATTTTCTCCAAACAGAGGTCGACTTAGTGATCCTATACCTCTACCTGTGAGCCTCGCTTTCGCAAACCGGAGGAAATTTATGCGCCTATTGGTGATACCCTCCCATGATGTCGAGATGATGGACCCTTTAGTCGTATTTTTTCTATATGTAGTCATCCATGAGATCCATGAAGACCCTCGTGTAGGGACATCCTTCTTGCTGTTGAACCTCTCGAAATCACCCCCGTCCCGTCATTGGTAGATGTTTGGCATACCAGCTTCCGTCTACCCTCCGTAGCATTGCGAGGAACCATATCCGTCATTAGCGATGCATCGTGAAGCTCGTCATGTCATGTGGTCTCCCTTCCGCTATTCCTCCCATATTTCCTTATTCTAAATGAAGACATTAAGTGAATCAACGACCACCATTGACCTTCTTGGGATGATATGCACTACCATGCATACTTCTTCCGTACATGTCCCATGCACCGCATGTTGCGGAGTTTAAAACTTCATCCCCCGGGCGTATGTCGATTGAGCGAGAACTATTCGCACTCGTATGCTTTCAAGAAGGGAAATATGCCAATATTCTACCATTAAAATTACTCCCGACAAACCGTGGTAAGAAACATTACCTTTAACGCATTACACCGCGGAAGAAAATTAAGGCTAATACTCAAGCTATTCAAGGAATTATGTGATGTTTTCGCCTAGTCCCATTCGTAGACGTTCCGACTTACCTCGCCATCGTCGAACACCATATCAACATGGCTTGATGTCAACGCTATCCATCAAATTTGAGACCCATTAGTTCCTTCCGTAAGAGAGGCTACCGCCGAAATTGATAATCTCAAGCAGTCGGTTTTTATCTATCCTACCATCACACTACGTAGGTTTCAAACCCGTTCCCATTTCCCCAAGAAACAAGGCATCATCCGTGTCCGCATTGACTTTCGTGACCCAGTGAACAGAGACCTAAGTCCTTTGTGGAGGTGCCTGCGACCCCAGTTTCGAATTGGTCAAAACCGCATCGACCAGAAAGAGCTCGAGAAAAATGATCCCCGTAGACACGAACGGCAATCAAAACCGATGTTGTATGAGAAAGTTATTCACTTCCGACTTTAATAATTTCGCAAAAAACCGGCCAATTCTGACTTTATAAAAAAAATTATTAAAAAAGAATATCTCCATGTATTGTTTCGTAAATATCGTAAATATTCTACGTAATATTTTGTGTGAATATTCGTGTGTGTGCACGCACCGTTGTGGCGCTACGTGCTTAACCCGTGCCTCCACGTGTCTCGGTTATTAAACGAATATGGTTCAAAAAATTTTGTTTAAATATACAGAACGACCCCGTGTTAGGGGCGGTAACATTCGGAAGCGCACGAACCATTAGCTACGGCGCATTGTTAAACCATCGCACAACGTTTTATTTGAATTTTGTTTTTGTTTGGCGGGGTTCGAAAGGGGGCCAGCCCCCTCGCTCATATAACCTAGGCTCAGAACCCATGGCCTATTTCTATCGTTGGCACGCCACACTATTGAGTTATGGTCACGCGGGTGGGGATACATAAAAATGTGCTTATATATTAAAGTTTAAAAACTATGGTACAAAGTTTACGCAATCATCAGCGCTTTCGCCTTTGCCTTATGATAAGGCCTTAACTTTCTTAGCACCATCATTTGGTGGATTGGGTTTAGTGGAGCGCCCAAATTTAGCACTGGTTTCCGCTTAAGTGGACTTATCCGGAGTTGCTCCACATTTAGTGGAGCGAGGAGTCAGACCGGGCAAACTTTCGCTAGTCATAACTTTGGTTAGGAAGTCTAACGGAAGTTAATTTTTTTTTTATTTTATATTGAAGTATTTTGGAGTCGTTGGGACAAAGTTGTAGAGCCAATTGGAGTGAGGCACTTTGTCAACGATTTTACGGCGAATTTTCTTGTGGAGCCACTAGGTCTCGTGAAAGATCACCGTATCGGATTATACTCACTCCATTTGAGGAGCGAACAGTCGACTTTTACTATTTCTTAGTCCTCCGTTTCTGAATTTGCGGTTATTTTTTTAGCTTCTTGAGGTTTTCTTCACAAAAGGTATTGGTTTACATTAATGAAAGAGGGAAAATCCTATTTGGAGGTTTTTGGACCCGCAGTAGTTAGCCCAAGAGAGGTGAATCGTTTAAACAAATGTCATTGTTATGTGCCGTGCATTTTTGTTGCCATTCCATATTTTACTACATTAAAGGCATTTTTAATAAGTCAACTTTTCCCAATGAGACTTATACAAGGATCAAAACCTATTAGTTTCACTAAACCACATTACCTATTGGTGTATCACTTGAACTTGCTTATTCGTACATAAAATTTGGTTAATGAATACTTCAGAAACATAAACAAATACTTTCATTGGATGTATCGTATTTAGTGTTTACCTTATATTTCTTTGTGCGCAGCTGCTGCTAAGAAGAGGGCTTAAGCTTTTGGTTTCATCCTTTCTAGTAAAGGTGAAAGAATCCGTAAAAGTTCCTACCGTTCATATTTGTACAAGAAATATTTTGTTCACACATTTCGATCATATTGGTATCGCAGCTCTAGGTTTTGCTTAGCATTTTGTGAAATTTGCAAGAACACAAGTTATTCTCGCAAAATTTGATGCTTACTATAATGAAATTGGAAAAGAGGGAGCGTCAATCGTTGTGAGAACAAGATACATCCTCAACCAAGGAGGGCTAGGTGCCATTATCTCCACCTTCCATTTCATTATCATTAGCCTTAGAATCAGCCGCAAACCCGAAGCCTTTCCGCAGAAGGAGAAGTACATGAGAAATGGATCCCAAGTGAAGAAGAAAGAGTCTTTAGAAAAGTTGACATGATCGAGATGGTTAGGATCCTCTATCAGAGAGAAATGATGTGATTGTCGTGAGAAGGGTTCAGAAACCAAAAGACGATGAGATTCTTCGGTGAGGGGAAGAAAACAAGGATGAGTCTAAGAAAGGGAAACGATGAATGTATGATCCTTCATTTCTATCGCTATCCTCTTCCTCCACATCATCCTCTTCAATCCTTTAATCATTACACAAAACAAAACATCTCTTAGAAATTATTTGTTAAAGCCTGATGTGAAGTTTGAGTTGCCAAAATGTTAATGGTGATGTGAATGCAAAATTTGATAATCGGATTAGACAAATTTAAAGTCTATTCAAGAATTCAATTTGCATGATGATGAAAAACAAAAATCCAATTAGTTCTCTTTGAGAATGGATGTAGCCAAAACCAGGAGGAAATTAAAAAGCATGAGAAAAAGACAACTCTAACTTGAATGAGTTATTATTGCTATTAAGAAACAGTTTTATCCTCTTGCTCATATTCGGTAAAGTTTATCATGAACTAGAAAAATTTTAGGCACTTAAGGAGTCAAAATGTAAGATTATACCCAAGAGTTTAGAAGGAGAGCACTTCTACTTGGAGTAGATTCTACAAAGTCAAGACACCTTGTTGAAACAATAGGAGGTTTGGAAAATTACCTGAAACATACTATTCATGTTCAATCCCACTACCTGAGATGAAGTCCTCATAAGTGTAGCTACACATTTAGAAGCTAGAGAAAGAATACTCATGAGGATAGTGTTGAGCCTCAAAATCGTGCTTCCTTTCTCTATCTACTTTGCCTCTATTTTCCTTGACCATTGGAGTCCTAGACTCCAATTGATCAATGAATTTAGTTAAAATTACTTTAGAATGATTTACATGACCTGATTTGCCAAATTTTTGTGATTTTTGCCATTGTAAAGCATTTTGATTAAATCCAGTCACAGTATCCATATTCCGAGGCTAACCGGGAAATTTGCACTGCTCACGTTTGGGCATGTCTGTGTGGCTTCTCAGGCTATAAAACCGCACATGGGCATAATCCACGCCGTGCTCACATTGTTCGTTGCTCACCATGAAGGAAGAAACCACTGGATATGGTTTTGACACGGGAACACATTTAGGAAGGCTACACTTCATTAGGACTGCTCTGTATCTCCGTATGTCCTTTCATTTTTACGTTGCCACTTCAAGAGTCCCACGTACTTCGATAAGGAAAGACAAATGCTCCAGAATTGTTGCAAGTCTTGTTATGTATATTTGTTATATAAACACTTGGGAAACCGAGAGCTAGGCTAGATTTTGTTCTAGATTTTGCTTAGATTCTGTGTTGTTATCAAGACGTAGTGCTCTGTTTCGGTTATTTCACTTTTTAGCTTTACGTTGTTTTGAAAGCATTGATTCGACTTGGAGTTAGACTCCGCGGTGGCAGAGGGCCCCACTTCTTGCACGGATTTACTTGTGTAATTTAGATAAGTATTCTAGTCGCTTACATTTTTGAGTTGAGTTCGTAGTTGCTTTCATTAGCGTTAACGTAGTTATACCCATTCTAAAAACTCTTCCAAAAAGAATAGTTTCAAAAGATTATAATGATGAATGGGAATTAGCTAGTATTGTAGGATTTAATTGTAATTCTTTTATTCACCATCAGCGTTTATACTTATGCTACACTCTTCTCCAAGAAATCTTTATACTATCTTAAGCATGATTGTGATCTTGAATGTTTTAGTTATGTGTTTTCACTAAGTACCATAGTTGTTCTGTTTGAACGCTTGTTAAAAGTTATCATAATGATGAGTGATACTACATATCTAATATTGTTTTCACTTTTACGTTTGGTATAGCATAGTTAGGATACTCCGAGTTTAATTTCACTTAATTCATGCTCATTATTTTAGCTGAAGTTTGATAATGATTTGTAGTTCAAGACCGTTTTAGGCTAGTGACATTTTAGGTTCGGGCCAGATTAATCCTGTCATTTCAGGACTTATTATTCAGTTTGTCATTTACATCGTATTATTAGATTATTTTTTAACAGTTAAACTTAATGAGAAACAAAATTTTCATTATTCACAACCTCTTCTTGTTCTAAAATCTGTAATTGATTCATAAACATATGAACAAAGACAATATCATTTTATACCGTAGCATTTCCGCAACTTCCTTATCTCACAATGAAACATTTCAAAGGACTATTTCAAAATCTATAACCTTTGGAGAGAAGTGCAGTGCCATAAACCGAGTTGCATTAGAGTTAAGAATTAGACTTAGAGTAGAAGATCTTTATGATGGTATCAATGTTTCCACCCAATTATAAGCCTGGGCAGCAACTTGAATCAAGGACAAATTTTGCATCATTATAAGTTAGTTGTTTAAATCGTTTAGTTAGGAAAACTGCATGTTTAGTTGATTCATGTCTGAGCTCTCTCAAATGCCTTGAGAAAGAATTGATGTTTAGTCAGGGTTTGGAATCATTGTTTAAATTCGTCACTGCTTCTTTATTTCGCTAGTCATAGTTTATATTTGATTCTCGCTCGTTGTTTGCACTGTACTTGACATTTGTCATCAACTAATTAGGCTTCACTATGTTTTTAATCACTTCCGCCTCCTTTCCATTAGCTTAGTCATCTTTCTTGTGAACATAAACCACCAAAAGATCAAAAACATCATAAATCATTACAAAAGACCAAAAACATCACAAAACACTACATACAACGTATTAAGAAACAACACCTAGGGGTACACACAAGACACTTACCTACACGAATAACCCTGTTGACAATTAAATGAGCTCAATTTAGGAGACTAGATTGAGACCAACTGCAGAACAAGAGACTCTGAAAGGAAAAGAACAAAGAGACAAACAAAGGAAAAGGCAAGAAAAATGCATCTATTAAACAAGAGAGTAGCAAAAGGTCATTTAGAAACATTGTTCAAAGAGTGGCTATGAAGAGAAAACTGTTGGAAACTTCATCCTCAAGAGAAACCGCTTAAAAACAAGGGAAAGAAGAAAATGTAGCGCCATCATGAAAATGCAGCAAGATGATGGAGCTTAGTGAAATGAAGTCGCTCACTAAGTGGGCCCGTAGGCGACTCTGCGCAAAGTCTATTTTTAGACATAAGGAGCATGGTCTGTGGGTTGCAAAGATACACTTGGAGTATCGATCATGTTGGTAAATATAGATGGGACTCTTATTTTGTGACCTATGTGTCGATAGGTCGATGTCTATTTTTAGACCGCCTATCCTAAAATAGGAAGTCAAATATTATTTACCTCAATAATATTTGGACTCTAAAATGCTACTTACTTTCGAGCACTTCCGGGGCCGAGCCTCGAAGTGGATCATGCATCCGACGAGGAATTATGCTATTCCCAAGGGTTTGACAGCATCATGCATGGTTGACTCGCTAGGACTTCGCGTTAAGTTTGGTGGAGTTAATGAGATGTACTAGTGGAGTTGTGTTCGTTTTATTTTAGTTGAACTAGTCGAGATTAGTTTAACTAGCTAATCAATTAGTTATGAGTGGAGTGAATTAAATATTATTTAATTCATTAATTAGTAACTCATTATTCAACTCAAGAACACATCATTTCACCACAAAGGCATGACTGGGCCTGAAGGAGACTGTGCTGAAAGAGGTAGATGAAAGGGTGGAGTTAGCTATCAATGGCGACATCAGTTTGTGCAGAGATTTATACCACACTTGGAGGAATTTCCCATGATGACTGCGTTTATCAAGCCAAGGAGATTCGAACCTTGTGATCTCTATATAGACAGGCCCTGATTGCGCAATAGAAGCAAGGAAATTACGTGAGTTTTGAAACCGTAACCTCGTTCAAAATCGAGCTAGTTTGTGTGTAACTTCATGAGAAAGTACCGAGTACTGTGGAGAGTATTGTAACGATTTTGTTACATGATTTCTCCATTATAATATACACAATAGTTACGGGGTTTTCAGCTATAATATTTCCCCATACATACTTTGTTAATGTGTATGATGATTTGATGTGTTATCGCTTGATTTTATTTCCGCATGTTTGATGATCCTGAGGGAAGAGATTATGTGTTGCATATAAATTCGAATTGTATGTGATCGTGGATAGTCTCAAGGATAATTAATCATTATTCAGCAAAATTTCACATGGTATCGTAGCTATCACAGCAGATTGATCATCACAAAGGATTACAAACTTATTTCGGCAGAGCCGCAGTCTACATGCGGCCGTAGCCTCCGATTCATCTTTCTTTCTGGAAAAAGGAAAGGTCCGGGTAAATGCCCCTTGCATTCAATCATGCCAGAAACAATTTTTTCGCTGCATCTAGAGCGGTCGTAGCTTTGAGGTGGAATTCGAAATTTTATGCGCTTTGTTTTCTTGGTGCCGTGTTGAAAATGTCTTTCAATCCAAGCCATACTCCATTGCTCTCGGCGGCGTCTTAATTATGTTGCATGGAAGGATCGCATGGAGTGCGTATTAGAAGATAATGGTCTCAAGGAGTTCGTAGACACGGATGTCCAAAAGCCCACCGATCCCGTTGAACAGGCGATGGCAAAAAAAGATGGCGAAATGTCGAAGGATCCGTTGAGGGCGTCAAGGATCATATTGTATCCACTCGCATGGAAAGGCTACTCCATATTTAATGTGGAAAGCTCGACGTATCTATTCCGCAGTAAGAGCGACCAAAGGAAGTCGGCGCTCAAAGATAAGCTCAGGAACATCAAGATGGAGAAGGGCGACGTATCACCAAATACCTCCTCACTGTTCACTCAATGCAGATGAGCCGGGAAGTGGAAGACCGTGCTGGGAAGATTAGGGACATGGTCGACTCCGGCGTTCTCCTTGGTCTTCCCTCCGAAGGCTTGGCACTCATATCAAGATAGTGTCAATGTACGGGAGAAGTCGCCGGGGATGGGAGCGCCCCAGCGGATCTCATGTGGTGGGAGGAGATATGGGAGGACTACTGTGATGGATCTTCATCAAAGGGAGCTGATGGGGAAAATTGCGCTTTGTACAAGCAATGAAGGGAAGGGTAAGAAAACCTCTCATTTTGGTGCAAAGGGAAAGAAGCAGGATATGGAAAGAAGGCGTTTTCACCGCCATGATCACGACATTATGCTACCAATTTTCCAAAGAAGAAGAAGAACAAGCGGAAGATCTCACAGATGGAGAAGCTTTATCTCTGCGCTCGAGCTTGAATTTTCACCGATCGCATGCTTGGTTTCAAGTGTTGGGATCCGTGTGTTCTTGGACAATACGTGCGTCATTTCATATGACGGGAGATCGGGATTTGTTCTCAGATCCGGAGGACAAAGATTTGGGTGTGCACATCGAGATGGGCGATGATGGTAGATACAAAGGCGACCGGTACTTCCGTACCATATCCTTTCGGTGAGGGAGTCTAGTAAACCCTTTGTATTGAAGGATGTTATGAAGTGCACTGGATTGGAAGAAGAACTGAGATCTTCCGTGGCGATGTTGGAGGATAATGGGTATGATGTGGTCTTCGTCAAGGCGCTCTCAGTGAAGACTACCGGAGAGACTCAAGATAGGGTTCTACCAAGAACCTTTATCGTGTGTAGATGGTCATAGCCTATGGTGATGCAAGGCAGGAGAAGTGGTGAGTCGGGATGATGAGGCAACCGTGGCATGTGAGATTGGGCCACCTTCACCATGGAGCTTTGAAGATTATGCAAAGAAGATTTCTACCGGGCTTCCGGCGGCACTCTTGCGCAAATTTCGTACCGGGCGGCAAGGGGTGTACTTTGGAGGCGGGCGCAGCCACCTTTCACGAGAAGGATAGTTGCGCCACGACAATCCTTGAGAGAGTTCGTACGTGTGTGGTCTTTTCTCGCCTGCTTCGACAGCAAAGCACAAGTATTATGTGGATCTTTTGTTAGATGATTTCTCGAAAGTGCCGGATCTTCTTCATGCAAAGAAGAGCGCATATCTACAAAGTTCTATGAGTTTAAAAGACCGGTCGAGAAGGATTCGTGAAGAAGGTATTACCTAAGGAGGATAATGGTGGTGAATTCATCTTCGGCTGAATTCAAGTGAGCCCGCACAGAAGGATTCGGAGAGAGCTCATCGCACCCCACAACGCACAAGCAGACCCGGGTGGCCGAGCGTGAAGAACAACGCATCAGGTGCCGCAGCATCAAGGATGGCAAATGACTACCACCCTTCACTTGTGGGGTCGAGGCATGCAACATGCCAGTTGTATGCGTAATCCGTTTCTCACAAGGTTCTTGGCATGAGTACACCGTGAGGAGGCTTATTCTGCAAGAGGCCCGATATTTCCCATTTGCGGATCTTTGGTTCTCCTTCCGTCTACATGCATGTGACGAAGGATGCGAGAAGGAAGTCGGGATCCAACCACCGAGGTTGGAATATTTGTGGGGTACACCGACACCCCAACTATCAGGTGTATTTTTTGTGATGGGCCGAAAGACCGTTGTGCGACGGGATATAAAATTTCAGAGGAGAAAGCCATGGCAAGAGCCTCGAGAGGAGCTACACTTGCATGCAAACATGAGGAGCTTGTTCCTAAGGAGGAGCTTCTCCTGGACAGATCAGCCACAAGAGGAGGTTCAGAGGTGGAAGAAACCACCCATGTGCCGCCAACCACCGCAGGGCGCATGCGCACCAAGCGTGTCGAGCGACCGGCTCCCAGATGCGCAGAAGGTTGTAGACCGACCCGCGCACGTCGCGTCGCAGGCGGGGCCACCGGATTCGCACACCGGACACATGGTTTCGTGAGTCAATGTTGTGACTACCATCCCCTTGAGGAAGTCGTGGAGGAACCGCATGGGCGATGCCACATCGAAGAACATGATTCGACTGGGCGGTAGCCGAAAGGCATGGGAGATTGTCCCAAGACCGTGGGGGAAATCACAGTGGGTTCGCGATGGATCTACAAAGTGAAGCAGCGTCGATCAGAGGTGGAGAAGTATAAGGCGAGATTTGTCGCTCGTGGCTTTTCGCGGCATCGAGGATCGATGGCGAGGAGACTTTTTCAATTGCCGCAAGGTACTCTTCCACACGGACGCATCCTTGTTTTCCGCCGCGTATGGGGTGGCACATTCATCGATGGATGTGAAGACCGGTGGTTCCTCAATGGAGTTATTGAGGAGGAGGCGGCACATAGAGCACCGAAGGTTTTTGAGATCTTCGCAGTGAGTCGCATGTGTGTCGACTCAAGAGAGCACCCAGACGGCCGGCGCGGCACCTCGTGCTTAGCATTAATTTTGACAGACAATTACTTTCCACCGGGCTGGATTCTCCAAGAGTGAGGCGATCTCAACTCCGTACTCGTATTGTGGTGGAGGGGGTGTTGTCGATCATCATACTCTATGTAGATGGATCTGATTTTTAATCGGCGATGAGCAACATACTTTCATGCAAGGAGGATCTTGCACTAGAGTTTGAGATGAAGTGACTTGGGCATCCTTCATTATTTCTCAGATTGGAGATTTGGCATTACAATGAGGAGTGTGTTTGTTTTCAAAGGAAAAAGGTTTCCTGGGAGATTCTGGAGAGGTTCAAAATACAAGGTCAGTAAGCCTATCGACACTCCTCTTCCCGGTGGCTCTGGAGGAAGGAGGATGCTACTCGCCGGAGGTAGGATGCCACCGTTCATCGATAGTTGGTGGGGTCACTTATATCTAGTCGAATACCCACCCGACATATGCTATGCGCTAACCGCCCTTTCGCAAGCTGTTGTTGCTTCACCAAGCTATTTTGGAAGGCAGCAAGCATGTATTGCGCTATATCGCAGGCACATCTAGATATGGTCTACGTGTACGTACGAGGATGGAGCGAAGCTTTCAGCTTCACCGATGCGTATTGGGCAAGGAGCCCAACCGACCCAAGAGCACCTCCGGAGGAGTTTTCAGTGATCGGGGTTCGACAAACAGCTTCTCGGCAAGGTGAGGGCGCGCAGATCCGTGGCACTCGCCCACAGAGGCCGAGTAAGGCAAACAGTTTGGCCGCATGCGAGGCTATTTGGATGAGGAAGATCCTCGCAGATTGTTCAGCCGCATTTGGAGCCTACAAGGATTCACTGTGGATAACCAGAGTTGCATTAAACTCTCGCTAATCCAAAGATTTCCATGATAGGTCCAAACACATCGACACTGCACCATCATATCGTAGATTGTGTTCAACAGAGAATCATGATGCTTTCATATGTTCTCACTCAGAGGATCAGGATGCCGACATCCCGACGAAGGCGCCACTCGGTGAGCAAGTTCAAATCTACGTAAAGATATGTGATAGGGGTTGCGTATAATCCATATCTTGGCCGAGAGGGAGTGTTGAAAATGCAAGTTCAAAGATGATGGAGCGAGAAATGAAGTCGCTCACTATGGGCCCGCAGTGCGACTCCGGCGCAAAGTCTATTTTTAGACTATGTCTATTTTTAGACACATGGAGCATGGTCCGTGTGGGTTGCGTATGTTATTCTTGGAGTATTGATCATGTTGGTAAAAAATATATGGGACTCTATTTTTGTGACCTATAGGTCGCATAGGTCGATTTCTATTTTTAGACTCATTTATCCCAGAATAGGAAGTCAAATATTATTTACGCCAATAATATTTGACCCAAACAAGAAGCCACTCTCCTTGAGCACTTCACTTCGAGCCTTGGAAGTGGCTCATGCATCCGACAGAGGAATTACGCTATTCCCAAGGGTTTGATGGCATCATGCATGGTTGACTTCAAATAGACCTGGCAAGCGTGTCATGGAGTTAATGAGACAACTAGTGGAGTTGTGTTCTGCTTATTTTAGTTGAACTAGTTGAGATTAGTTTAACTAGCTAATCAATTAGTTATATGAGTGAATTAAATATTATTTAATTCATTAATTAGTAACTCATTTTTCAACTCAAGAACACATCAGTTCACTACAAGAAGACTACCAAAGGGAGTATCCAAAGGAAAGAGGTAGATGAAAGGGTGAGTTAGCTATCGTTGGCGACATCACCAGCATGAGATTTGCACCACACTTGGAGGAATTTCCATGATGATTGCGCTTTCAAGCCAAAGAGATTCGAACCTTGGATCTCTATATAGATAGGCCTGGATTGCGTACAGAGGTAAGGAAATTAAAGATTTTTGAACCAAAGAACTGCTCAAAATCGAGCTAGTTCTGTGTAACTTCATGAGAAAGTACCGAGTGCACTTGTGAGGAGTATTGTACCGATTTTGTTACATGATTTCTCCATTATAATATACACACAGTCAGTAGGTTTTCAGCTATAATCTTTTCCCCATACATACCGTGTTAATGTGTATGATGATTTGATGTGTTATCGCTTGATTTTATTTCCGCATGTTTGATGATCTCGAGTGGAAGAGATTATGTGTTGCATATAAATCTGAATTGTATGTGATCGTGATAGTCTCTGTGGATAATTAATCATTATTCAGTAAATTTCTACCACTACAATCATACCCACAAGATTTAGGTGATGATTCGGTGTGACGAAACAAAAAATTACAGCCATGGGTTTGAAAATTTTGAAAGGGAAGGAAATTGAAACTCAAGCAAGTGCTAGTTCTTCAAATCGTCATACACAAGCTCCTAATGAGGAAGAAAGAATTAACTGCTCCATGTGAGGGTAGTTTCAAAACACACTAAAATTTACACACTGCTTGATAGTGGGTCACAAGCTAACCTCACATTCGAAGCCTTGGTCATGTACCTAAACTTGAGACCATTCCACATCCGAAGCCTTATCCACTTGCAGATATGCAAGGATGCCAACTCGCAGTGTCTCAAGGAAATGCATATTGCGCTTCGCAATAACCGCACACTTTATTGACACAATGTTGAACTTGATGGTGCCGCTTGATATATATGGTATTGTTTTGGGAAGTCTCATTTATTTGAGTTGGTGAAAGCGATCTTCTATCGCCATGAAACAAATATCATCTTTTTTCAAATATGGCAAGGAGTTTATCGTCGTAGCTCATCGCAAGAAGACAAATGTAGCGTGGTAAATGCTAGTGATTTAAAAAGGTTGAAGTCAATTCAAGCAAGAGTTTTGTACTTTATGGTTAAGCCAAAGGTTGATGAATCATGAGTCATTTGAAAATTGTGATGCAAAGCTTAAATCTGATTTAGATGATGAAGTTGATGCACATCATGAGATGTTTCTGTGAACCAAAAGGTTTGCTTCCTAAAGGAAAGATTCAAGATGAAATCCATTTACATCCGTATTGTCCTCTTCCTAACATAGGCATGTATCGCATGTCTATTATGGAGAATAAACAAATTGTGCTGCATTAAAGAGTTGCTGGACAAGGGTTTCCATATGCTGCGCACTTCGTCATGTGGGTCACCGATAGTGTTGATTCCGAAGAAAGATGGAACTTGGCGTATGTGTGTCGACTTCGCAGCTTTGAACAAGATAACGTAAGAATCGTTACCTACTCTAAATAATAGATGATTTGTTAGATCAATGGAAAGATGCAATATTTTTCACTGCTAGACCAAGAAGTGGTTATCATCAAGTGAGAATTGAAGAAAGTGACATTTGAAGATAAATAAAACCAACAAGGAGTCTTTGAGTGGCTTTAGACAGCCGTTTGGTTTATGCAATGCACTCGCAACTTTCATGCGGGTAATGGATGATGTCTTACGTCCTTTCTTGATGATTTTTTTATTGTCTACTTAAGCAAGGACATCTTGATTTTTTCAACAAGACAAGAGAAGATCATAAGTAAACATGCATGTCAAGAAAGCAATTTGATATGAAAGAAAACTCGCTATTTTCTAAGATGTCAAATCAGGACTCAGAGAAGACTTATTTGGTTTAATTGGGACACATAGTAGGTGTGGAGGCGCCTTTGAAAATTGATCCTTCCAAAGTAGAAACTATTGTGAATTGGCCTACTCCCAAATCCATTACAGAGGTAAGAATTTTTTTGGTGCAGCTGCGTATTGGAGAAAGTTTATTGCCAACTTTTCTTCCGCTTACAAAGCAACTCCTATGCATGCGTTGACAAGTGTGAAGCGTGCTTTCCAACGGAAGTAAGCAACAAAAGATTTCAATCTTTGAAAGAAAAAGACTTACCAGCTCCTGCTCTTGCATTACCGTATTTGAGACAAATTATCCGAGATTCGGGACAGATGCTAGTGATTATGCCATGGGTACAGCTTTCATGTGCTGATGGTAAGCCTATCGCTTTTCATTCCGAGACATTTAATGGTGCCGACAGGAGATCCTACATATGATAATTAATTGTATGTTACAGACAAAGCATCAAAAAGGGAACCAATTATTTGATGGGCAAAGAAACAATTGTGCATACCGAATTATTAGCCTTGCTGTAAATATTTTTACAATGCAAAGCAATTGCAAGAAATAACATTTTATGGATGGGTTTCCTGGCAACAATTTTTACCTCTGGTAATAAGGCACAAGAAAGGTGTTCTCACAAAGCTGTCGATATGCTTTCAAGGCCTATTATTAGTGCTAGAATTTTGCTTAAGAAAGATTCTATTGTACAAGAAATTCACAGAACAACATGCATCGCATGATGATTTTAAAGAGGTGTATGCTAAACTTGAGTAAAGGGAATCATGTCGAGGAGAATGACTATCATTTGCATAGAAATTTGTTGTTTCACTTTGGGAAATTTATGTATACCCATGGAGAGAGATTGCCACGATGAGAGAAGTTCTGGCCCTTCTTTATTGCTGGCCGTGTAAGTAAAACGGACACATCCGCAGGTATTGTTACCGGGCTCCCGTATGCAGATAGTGTTACATGTTTCATTAGAGGTTGTTCTACGGTGCTGCTGGGCAAGCCTAGCACAGGAAGCTTGGATTGTATACGCCATTGCCGTACTCTTCGTTTGGTCAATTTAGTGTGTCCTAAATTGCTACATTAATTTGTCAATCCGGGGATTCGGTAAGCCGATTTAAGTGTGGCGCACTCATATGTGCAAGATAACCCATCTCTTAATTTTTTCGTCGTTTTTGGTTTTTTTTTTCTTTTTTATTTTGGTTGGTTTCCAATGAAAATTCTAAAAATATGTTGTTATGATTTTCAAGGCAATGATGTCCTTTATAATGATTTACCAACTTGAAACTTCAAAAGGATTTTGAAACATACAATGAGAAACTAGTTCCTAAAAAGGAAATGGAAATGTGCTACTATTCTAGTTAAACAAACAAAGAACTATTGATCATGAAAACCATTACCCTTGTCATTGCCTAAATGTCAAAAAGAGAAATTGTTACTCAAAGAAAAGATTGCAAGTAAAGTAAAACTAAAAATCAAATTACATCAACTCATATTCGACCCCTCGCCATTAGTCTCGCTATGGTTTATAATCATAAAACAACTTGAGCAATCCGATATCTAATTATGCAAAAACAAACTAATATCAAATTACACACTATACTTCAATCCCCTGAACCATTAGTCTCGCTATGGCTTTTGATAAATCGATAATGACATGAGCAATTTAATATCTATCTTGGCAGCAAGTAAACTACCATCAAACTACACACCCATACTAATCCCTCACCATTAGTCTCGCTATGGCTTTTATAAATCGAAAATGACATGAGCAATTTAATATCTATCTCTATAAAAGTAAACTAATACTCAACCACACTCATACTTCAATCCCTCACCATTAGTCTCTCCATGGCTTTCGGAGGTAAATCGAAAATGACATGAGTAATTTAAATATCTAATCTAACTACTCAAATCAAATGCAAGATCGAAATAAAACAAACACATGCCGGGAATTAAACAAAATCTAAGAAAAGTAAATTAGCGTAAGGACAATATTGATTCCATGTCATTAGTCATTATAAAAAGATTTGCAAATGCTCTCTAAGCCGCCTATCAGAACCGGGAACAAAACACCGATCGCTAACAAACAATGTAAAGCATGAAAGACTATGAACAAGTAAAATGTAAAGCATGAAAGATTAAGGACAAAGATGAAATGTAAATGCCATGAAAGACGAAGACAGCATGAATGACTATAGCACAATGGAATTAAAGAAATGAAACATGAAACTATACAAGAATACGAAACCCGCGTGTGTGTCTTCGCACAAACCTCAGTAACAAACTTTCAAATACGAATTACGCTTTTGAACAAAGTCTTCTCATATTAAAATGCTATTGGCACAGAGAAATAATGTCACAAGACAATGGCGACGCAATTACATTAAGGTAGCTAACTATTATGCGTATGCGAACGCATTATTTACGGCCGCAGGGTGATATAACTAATTCCCCAAAGTTTGCACTTCGGTAGAAGACACGTGAACCACCACGCCCGCAGATTCAGTATTATGGCCGCCGTGAGAGATTAAATCTATGGAGAGTGGATGTTGGATTCGGCTTATGGAGCCGTTTGCTGTGTGTTGATGTGTCTCCCGTGCTTAGAAACGGCCACGCAAATCTTCACGTGATGAGAAATGTAGTTCGTCACCGTGACCTCATTATTGACCACCACTTGGCCACCTTTTAACCACAAATTTCTTCCTAGGTGAATTCTTGACCGAGTTAACAGGACACGATCTGATGTCCATGTCATTTCTAACCTGCCCATGTGGCCTGAATGCACGTAATATTCCAATATAGGACTTAACAAAATGGTCATGAAGTTGCAGCGCCTACTTAAAGTGACAAGATTCCGCAACTAAAAATGATAAAAATCTAAATCAAACAGTTATATTAATAAAACATAGTTAAAAACCACGAACAAGCTCTTTTTTGCAATGATATTGATGACTTAGAAGGTCCAGTGAATGAAAAAGGTCTAGAAAGGTGTATAGGAAAGATGCAGTTTGGGACTCAACATACCCCCACCGTGAAGGTGTTGCATGTCCTCATGCAACCAAAATTTTGATAATCCTTCTTCAATTCATATGCCTTGACACCAGCCAAGACATCCGCCTTCTCCTCTTCCTTGGTGTTGCCAACATCTCCGGGCTTCTTCATCAAGCATCCGAATTTGATATTAACCAATGCTCTACTTAAACTGCATTTCTTCTTCAATTCTCGTTCTTTTTCTCGCCATAGTCCCGTATGTAGCATGGTATTGTCATGAATGATCTTGTCCAATTTGCTTTGTTCCTTTAATGCCTCATTTTCATTTTTAATGCCTGGCTTAAAACCTTCAACTCTCAAAGACTTCTTGCTTCAATGATTGGACCAGATCTTCTTTTGCCGGTGGTGAGGCCGAGGATGAAGTGTCGGGACGCACGGTCGCTCTTTTCTAAAGATTATATATAATCATATATTTCTTGTCGTCGGTCTATCTCGTGTGTCGTTTTTATCGTGGGTCGTCCCTGAAACGCCGGGAGGAGAGGAATTGACTTCAAAATCGGGCCGAAAGGACTTATGTCAACATTTGACCGAGAATATGGACTGGTGTTCAACTTCCGGCCGAGAATGAGATGGACTATGTTCAATGTCTCGACCGAGAATGAGATGATCATGGCCGACTGGGATTGTTCCGTGTTTCTTCTCCCAAATCAATAAAATGGGGTCCTTGCATTTGTGTTTTCCTCAACTTCCCTTAAGCCCTGGAACTTCTTCTACACGCTCGTGGACCACTATCTTCTTGTTTTTCTTTTCCCCTCTTTTGGCCATAGATGATTGTTCCTAAAGGTGAACTAGTCTCTCGTATAACACTTGATGATCTTCTTCGAGGAAGGGGTTTGATGCATAGCCTCGATACTTTTTCTCTCTTTTCGATGTTATTGGCTTTTTACCCTTGGTTTCTTCCTTCCTCCTTGAGCGCCCTCTTCTCCACTAGTTCTTCAATTGCGTAGTAGGAGTGCTTCGAGTTTCATCATTTTTTTCTCTTTCTCCTACTCCTTGATGTACTACCTTCGGTGAATTTCTTGGGGTTCTTCAAAAAGAAATTTCTAATCAAAAATTGTTCTGCGTGTCCTTGTTCTCTTTAACCGTTTTTCAATCGACCACAAGACATGGTGATACAAATGTGTTCCCACGTCCCCCAGATGCTTCCCCGGACTCGCTCACAGACATCTTCTTCAAACTATTTAATAAAAAGTATGGTAGATTGAGGGTCCTGTTGTTCAGAGACCATCGCCAATCGGGTATGATACATATACATGGATCCAAACTACCACAAAGTATAAATTCGAATGACCAACAGTAGTGCTATTCACTCTTCTTTCAAATCATGAAATGTGAATTCCCTTTTTAAAAAATAGTTACATCCATACTTAAGTTGATGAGATCATTCTTGTGCTTCATCACGACGTTTTTGTTCTTGAACCATTGCTCACCTTCTTGAGGGAGTTCTCGTATGCGTATGCTATAGATGCCTCATTCACCTTAAATTTGAGGTCCCCAACTTACTCTGCATTGAAAGACCTTGGCAAAAGCTTTTTCACCTCTTATGGTAGCCTCTAAACTTTTGAATGAACCCAAGTTTATTTTTCTTCTTCAATAAATTCTCGACTTCTGCGTATCCATGAATTTAGAAGTCCTTCTGCCTCTATTTCCTCAACAACCGACCCATCCTTCTTTCTCGCTCTTAAAACTCGTCCGCGTGAGGAGGGTTCGAACGAGGTGATGGTCGAATGAGTGGAAATGAGCACGATTTATGGAGGAGACCGTTGACCGGGAGACGGATATCAAAGAATGGGCATACTTAATGGTAGCGTAACATAGAACAAAATGGGGGTGAAGTGACCAGAGAAGGTTACGTGATAATGTGGAAATGTTAATTGGGGATTTAATAGAACAAGAGGGAGGAGTATGTATGTATCCGGGCGTATTGCACCAGGCTGCAGAGTAGGCTGTTGTAAGTACTGCCATAAACAAATACGTATTTTATGTGTTCAAAGAAGCCGTAGTCAAATCAACCACGTCTTCATCACTGCTGGTGGGAGACCGAGGCATGAGTGAAGATCGAGGCTTGATTATGGGACCGTTTGAAAATGAATGCAAGGATTATGGGGCGGATCATATAGAGATCGGGAATGGTTACTGAGTTTGTCAACACAATCATTGCATATACGGAGCTATGGTTTATAACTATGTAAAAATGTGCTTAAAATGCCATTTGAAATAATTTACCATACCTTCGAATTCTTTCCATTTTTCATTGGTCTTCAATTAGTTGCCCCTCATTGACATACTGAATGCTCCCAGGCGTCTTCATAATATGTCTTCATACCGCATTTGATTTCATGATTATTGAACCAACATTTGGTTGTACACATTTTTTTGAAAAAACAAGAGTGGTAGTTTGCACTGGCTCTAACAAGGAACCTGTGCTATCATGTGAAATGTGTCACCACAATTAACACACAAATTTATTATTTGGGTGAATGGAAATAGATGGATGATACACCGACTGAATGAAAATAGTCATGAAAGAAAATTTTATTGGTGAAATAAAATGAACAGAT
Source organism: Pinus albicaulis (assembly GCA_034641835.2). NCBI lineage: Eukaryota > Viridiplantae > Streptophyta > Pinopsida > Pinales > Pinaceae > Pinus > Pinus albicaulis. The sequence continues at coordinate 1,224,359,330 of CM076575.1, read as the reverse complement.
GAAATGAAGTGAAATGGAATGAAGTGGAGTGAAATGAAGTGGAATGAAATGGAGTGGGTGGTCACAAAAACTCAGAAATGAAAAAAAGAGATTTTTTTGGAAAATATAGGGTGTCGTGTGTCCCCGATTAATTTACATTTTCTCAGATAAGAATCAAGCAACTACTGATTGGTTTTCGTGCTTACACAATTTTATTTTATTTTTTTATTTTATTTTTAATCGAAAAGAACAAGGCTAGGTTGGTGGAGAAGAAGAATTCTTCCGTACTGTACTGATTGCAAGAGAATTTTCTGAAACATTTTGACAATTCCTTCCTTTGAGTGGTTTATGATAGACTTTTAACTGTGGCCATTCACAATAAGATGAGTTTGAAATTCATCAATGGTCTTGATTCTTACCGTCTTCCATTGCTAAAGATTCGTCAATTCTATATGGCCCAAGCCAATGAGTTCAAATTTCCTCAAAATTCTTAGAACTTGGAATCAAATAACAATGCTCAATCTCCTTCTTGAAACTTCTTCTTTGATGTATTTGTCATGCCATTTAGTTTGATATTGAACTAGATCAGTTCTTAGAATTGCCTCTTGTCCGATCTCATCTAGCACATTCAACTCGCTCCATTCTATGCTTTTGAGCTTCGATAAATCCATCCCCAACCGAATTCGTTATCTTGAAGGTCTTGACTTGGAACTCAATGGGGAGCAAGACTTCTTTCCCATAAAACAAGTTCATAGATAATGTCATGTTGTATTCCTCCATGTAGTTCTATAGGCCCACAAGGCTTCGGTAAAGCCTTTTCTCGCTCTACCCTTCTATGATGGTATCAGCTTTTGTGATGATACTTTTAGGAACTTTATACTTGTAGACTCCACTTGACCATTTTCTTGGCAAGATGGTAAGGAGTAGATCTTCTATGCTTGATTTTGTATTCTTCCACTGTACTTTCTCCACCAATTTGATGGAATTGGCTTCTCGTATCCGTTTACAATTTCTCTTGAACACCAAAGCTAGGAAAATATCCTCATAAAGAAAATTAACAACCGACTTTCGTAGCAGACACTCAATGCTTTGGCTTCTGTTTCCATTTAGTAACATAATCAAAGATAAACCAATATATACTTATTTTGCTTAGATGGTGGATTAAGAAGTCCAACGAAATCTAAAGCCCATTTTTTTCAAAGGGTTCAATAAGTACCCGTGTTTCAGTAATGGCATTTCATTTGAAAGGGTAGGTTTCCCACTCTTTGCGCTTGTCACACCTTTTGACATATTGTTTTGCATCTTTGAAGAGGGAAGGCCAATAATATCCTAAAGAGAAGATTTTATAGGTCGTCCTTTTGTCCGAAAAGTGTCCGTCGCATGGTTCACGCTTTACATGCCTTAAGGATATCGTGCATTTCATATTCCCCGACACATCTTCGATCACAAGATCCGGCCATGTTTTAAATAATTCGTTAGAAATCCATGAATATTTTGAACCTCTCCGAATAATTTTTCTTTTTTCACTTGGAAATAAATGTATGCGTTTCCCCGTAACCAAACAGTTAGCAATATCTCGTATACCAAGGAGTCTTAATAGTTACCGCAAACAAGTATTCATCGTGAAACTTATCCTCACAGAGAATCTTCTTTAGTATTCTGAACTCTAGACAAGAAATCACCATCGTATTTTGTTTTCCGTATCTATCCAACACATTGAATTTCGCAAAATTAAGAGCCATCTTCACATTGCCATTAGTAATGTGTTTGTTCATTAGATATCTAATTGCAAAATGGCTCTATGAATAAAAGTTTCATAGCCCTCGTTATATAATGTCTAAACTTATCGATTGCATGAACAATGTACGAAAACTCTTTTCACTACGTATAGTTCAACTTCGTGGGATTCAACTAATGTATAAAATGGTACAGTGATCAAATCTTTGACCCAACACATCTCCCGTAGCCGTATCCGAAGTATCCGTAGAAATATGGAAAGGGAGTTTCCAATTTGGTCCTCTCCAAGATAAAGTCGCATATTCTTGTTTTTCAAAGTTTCAAAGGTCGTATTAACAATCGTGATCCCATTTAAATTGGGCTACTTTTTGTGTTAAATTTGAAGAGTGGAGATGTTATTTTAGTAGTTTTTCTATAAATCTTCTATATAAACTTAAGAAACTTAGAAAACTTCTAACATCTCTTTTGACAATTTGGAATAGCAATCTTTCGAGATGACTTCAACTTTTGATTTATCAACCTAATCCCATTCCCTCCTGAATATGATGCCCCAAAACAATACCTTCGCAAAACATCATAAAGCATTTTTCATGGCTAATGTAGTGTTTGTTTTTACATCTTATAGCGACTTTTTTCCAAATCTTTTGACGTTTCTCCAAATGAATTACCATAAACTCAAAATCATCCAGCAACCCCTACACAATCATGGATTAGATCGTAAAATTCCTAGTACTCGTTTCTTGGAATTTTATGTGCATTACATAACCCAAAAGGAAGTACTCGATAGGCAAAATTTCCCCATGGACAGTGGAATGTGGTCTTATCTTGATCTTCGTTGCCACTCGAATTTGACTATAGCCACTAAAACCATCCAAAAATGAAAAGTACTTTACCTCGCTAATGTATCTAATACCCGATCGATAAAGGCAAAAGAAAAGATCCTTCAAAGTTGCTTTTGTTCAATTCCTATAATCAATGCATACCCTCCATTTACCATTCTTTTTAGTAATTTAACCAAAGGAGAAACCCATCTACTATCCGAAATTGGATAATGAAGTTTACATTGAGTAATTTTTGGAGCTCTTCTTTCACTATCTCCCTAAGATTTTGGATTCATCCTTCTTGAGGTTGTCTGATTGGTCTACTATTTTCTCAATATAGATATGATGAATGCAAGTCTTGTGGATCAATACCTTTCATGTCGCATACTCCCATGCAAATGCGTAGAATGTTTTTGCAAGATTTTGGTTAGTTCTTCATGTTGTGACTTTTCCAAATGTTTTTTGATATTCAATGTTTTTCCCCGGAAAAATCTCAATGGTATAACTACTAAACTCTTCCATAGAGAAAGAGACATTTGTCTTGATGATAAATATTCTATGTCGATTCCAGAAATTTGAAATTAGGTGGGGTCAGTATTCTCGAAGATGTCTCAAAATTTTCTAATGTGTTCAGAATTTGACCATTCACTAATTTCGTAAAAATGTTAAAGACAAGTTGTATAATATCCTCATCATCAACCCATTCATTGTCTCCTACTTCGTGATTGCTTTTGCTTTCGGAGGATACAAATTGAATTTCTTTGTCGAATTACCATTAGAAATGTACATATCCCCGTATCTACAACTAATGAAAGTACCGCCCATGGCTAGCCAAGGTCTTCTCCTAAGATAAGTGGGTGTCCTCCGTATCATTCTTAGGAGTCAAAATCATAAAATATACCGGATGGCTCCCAAGAATCTAAGGAGGAACGTAAATATCCTCTAATACACCATCCGGTTTAATAATTGATCGTATCCGGCAAGTTGCGTAAAGTAGGTGTAAAAGGAAGGCTAGGAAGTTTAAGTCGTCCATAGTTTGTCTACCTGTTAAATGCTGATAGCAAATTTCTAAGTCAATCAATGTGTTTGGAATTTCTATCCCATTTATATGTGTTTTGACAATTGGACTTCCTGATCTACATACTCGCATGGTAATTTTCCCATCATGATATTCCTAATTTTTCCTACCGTGTGGATTCTTCTTGTCTTTTAGTTTCCTCCCCGGGTCTTTTGAGACTCAACTCCTTTATTGTTTTTACTAGAATAGGAATATCTCGAATGGCTTGTAGCAAGGGAATCTTGATACAAACACTCTTTAATTCATCTAGAAAATCATAGTTAGGCAACAAGATTTGTTTTTCCAATTCTCTTATCAATTTGTAATCTTTCGTGAAAAGGAGGTGTGGATGAAGATGGTATGTCTTTTAACCATAGGAGTTGTAAGTAACTTTTCTCTTTTTTGAATGTTGAGTTTTGAAGAGATGTTTCTAACTTTTATTGGCTTTAAGAGAACCCTCCTCAAAGGTATCTTGCTCTTGGACATCTATAAGGTTTTCTAAAACTCTACCACCGAGTTGTACATCATTGAGATGGTTTAATCATAGGTAGGAAAATTGTTGTCCTTCTATCATGTAATTATTCCGAGGATTTTTATTGTTAGGATTTGCAATGGTCGAGCTGAAGTTGATTTTGTTCTTTGTTGGTATGTATGCTGAGTTGAGGATTTGGATTTTTTTGAGAAGGTTGTTGTTCCGGAAATGGAAATGAAATTTGTGGATTTGGGTTTGGAAGTTGTGGAGCTTGTTGATTTTGAAAAGATGGAGGATATTGATAAAATTGAGCAAATCTCCCATAATGATTTTGCATCCCTTTGTACCCATGGTTGATATGGATTTTGATGTTGGGGCCAAGGTTGTTGCCAAGGATTCCAAATTCTGGTGGGTTTGAAGATTCATAAAGTTATTAAACCCTCGAGTTTTTTATCCCGCTGTCTTCTTGCAACAAAACGTAGAGATTCTACCGAATTTGGGTCTTCTTGAAAGACACCTTTGAGTCCAGGAATTGAAGGACAATCCTTGGTCTCATGATTCTTCGAGAAAATCATACATGTTTCTACAACTTTGCATCCAAGGGACATTCCTCAAAGCATGTTTCTTCCTACATTTTGGACAAAAGATGGCTAGAGCACTGCTTCGCTTTCTCGCTTGTTTTGGATTTTAAGGGTGTCTAGTTGTCTACCAAGACTCCCAAGACATCGCTTTGAATTCATCAAGAATATTGCCAATATTTGCCCCACGATCGATCTGCATTGCGCATTTGTTAGCCCCGATAAGAGAAGGATCCCCAGGCCCTTTTCCCGTTTTAGATTTTCCCTCTCGAGAGATGGACACAGTTCGTTATATCAAGTGGAAGTTGAGAAATGTCTCCTTTCCCATCAGCAAGTTTAGTACATTCATCCATTCATCTCCGATGGCCGAATATGAGGGTTTTCAAAGTTTCATCATCTAAGGTTGCTCATCTTTGCTCTTTTTAAGTTATATTGAAATATTTCAAGTAAATCTTCCAAATTTTCATCTTCTTTTTGCATCATTTTGAATACCTCATCCTTGTGATTGGTGGGCATACAATAGTCCAAATATCTATCCAAAAATGTTTGTTTCATATCATTCCAAGTCCTAATAGATTGAGTGGCTAATCCCATGAACCATTTCAAAGCAGATCCCTTCAATGTTGAAGGAAACAGTTTGAGTTTTTGAGAGTCTTCCATATAGTCATAAGTTCGGTACACGACTTCAAACTCAAACAGAAATGTTTCAGGATCCTCACTTCGCAATCCATAAAAGTTAGGGAGGATAGATGGTGAGATATTTTTCATCGTTGTATGAGTTTCCTCATCAACTATAGGGAATCCAAACAAGTTGTCTCCTTCCCTATTTCTTCCATTATTATCTTCACCATTGTTGTCTCCATTGTTTCCTCCTCCTCTACCTCTACCTCTACCTCCAAATCCATCTATTATTTCCTCTGCCATGATAGTTTCTTTAGAGTCCTCAAAGTCCTCTAGTTCTTCTATCAAGGGAAGATGAGAGGGAGTCTTTTCCTTTTCTTCTTCAGGTGATTCTACTTCTTTGATTACAATATACTCTCCTGTAGAAGTAAAGAAAGGATCCTTTTCTAAATGAGATTTAGTAGGTGGTGTAGGAGAATCCTCTAATTCAGCTGCTCCTTGAATTCCGAGAGTCTTAAGGCTAGGGGTAGATGGTGGTGAATCTTGTCTATGCCTTGAAGAAGATGGAGTTGTGAAAATCAAACTCTTGGCTCTAGCTATAAACCTTCCCCTAGAATCTCTTGCTCTATGCATGTCATTTTTATTATTTTTTTAAGTTGGGCTAATAATTCTCTTTCTGATCTTCCAAGTCACACTAGGTGCAAGAAGAGAGCATACTTAAGAAATTATCGAACCAATAACTCTCTTTTCTGATCCTCCAGATCACACTAGGTGCAAGAGGAGAGCATACTTCAAGAAGTTATCAAGTTTTTTAAGAAATTGGCTACCTAGTTACACTTCTCGTGAACGGTGCTGGGGAATGTTTAAATAATTTGAAAATCCCCCAATTACATTAATTTGTCAATCCAGGATTCGTAAGCTGACGAAGTGTGGCACACTATATGTGCAAGATAACCTATCTCTTAATTTTTTGTCGTTTTTGGTTTTTTTTTCTTTTTATCTTGGTTGGTTTCCTAATGAAAATTCTAAAAGGAAAGTATGGTTATGATTGTTCAAGGCAATGATGTCCTTTATAATGATTTACCAAACTTCAAACTTCAAAAGAATTTTGAAACATACAATGAGAAAATTAGTTCCTAAAAAGGAAATGAAAATGTGCTACTATTCTAGTTAAACAAACAGTGAACTATTGATCATGAAAACCATTACCCTTGCTGCTGTCTAAACACAAAAGAAATTGTTACTCAAAGAAAAGATTGCAAGTAAAGTAAAACTAAAATCAAATTACATCAACTCATATTCTGACCCCTCACCATTAGTCTCGCTATGGCTTTCGGAGGTAATCATAAACAACTTGAGCAATCTGATATCTAATTTGCAAAAAAATAAACTAATATCAAATTACACACTCATACTTCAATCCCTCACCATTAGTCTTGCTATGGCTTTCGGAGGTAACTGAAAATGACATGAGAAAATTAATATCTATCTTGCAGAAAAGTAAACTAATATCAAAATATACACTCATACTTCAATCCCTCACCATTAGTCTCGCTATGGCTTTTGGAAGTAACTGAAAATGACATGAACAGTTTAATATCAAACTACACATTCATACTTCAATCCCTCACCATTAGTCTCACTATGGCTTTCAGAGGTAATTGAAAATGACATGAACAGTTTAATATCTAATCTAACTACTAAAGCAAATGTGCAAGACTGAAATAAACAAAACAGTGCTGGAATTAAGAAAAAACTAAGAAAAAGAAATCAGCAAAAGGACAATATTGATTACATGTCATTAGTCATTATAAAAAGATGTGCAAATGCCCAGGCTGTCTATTGTAATCTGAAACAAGAACACTGATAAGTTAACGACAACATAATACATAAAAGATTATGGATAGAAGTAAAATATAAAACATGAAAGATTATGGACAAAGATGAAATGTAAATACCATGAAAGATGTAATCTATATACACGTGAATGACTATAGCACAATGAACATAAAGAAATGAAGCATGAAACTATACAGTAATACACAAAACCTTAGTGTGTGCAGGGGCCCTCTGCATAGACCTCGGGGAGCAGCTTTCAAATACGAATTACGCTTATGAACAGAGTCTTCTCATATATTAAAATGCGGTCATAACAGAGAGATAATGTCACAGCACAATGGCGACGCAATTACATTACAGAGCTAAAGAATATCTAACTATTATGCATATGAGAACGCATTATTTATAACAGAGGGAGATATAACTAATTCCCTAAAGTCTGCGCTGATAGAAGACACGTGAACCATCACGTCCAGAGATCTAGCATTATGGCCGCCGTGAGGATTAAATCTATGGAGAGTGGATGTTGGATTCGGCTTATGGAGCCGTTTACAGGTGTTGATGTGTCTCCCGTGTTTTAGAAACGGCCACGCAAATCTCCACGTGATGAGAAACAGAGTTCTGTCACCGTGGGACTCTACGGTTGACCACCACTTGGCCACCTTTGACCACAGCCTTCTTAGGTGAATTCGACTGAGCTAATAGGACACGATCCATGTCCATGTCATTTCTAACTTGCCCATGTGGCCCGATTTACCTGAAGACACCTGCAATATAGACTTTAACAAAATGGCTGCGGAAAGTTGCAGCAGCTGCAGAAAGTGACAAGATTCCGCAGCTAAATGAGAAAAAATATAAATCAAACAGCAGACACAAAACATAGTTAAAAACCATTTTAAATTATCTTTTACAATTAATATGCAATGATACTGATGACTTAGAAGGTCCAGGTGAATGAAAAAGGTCTAGAAAGGTGTATAAGAAAGATGTGCAAGTTTGGGACACAACACCTTCAGACCAGGAAACTATTTTCTATGGATTTTGGTTTCCAAGTTGGGGGGTTACCATTATCTAGAAAGCAGCATGATTATCTTTTTGTAGTAGTTGATCGTTTCAGCAAGATGTGTATTCTTATGCCATGTAAGAAAACTATAACTGCTGAAAAAACTGTTGATTTATATTTTCAACATGTATGGGTTCATTATGGCTTGCCTACTTCTATTGTTAGTGACAGGGATTCCAGATTTGTTGGGAATTTTTGGTCCAATCTATGGAAGATGATGGACACCAAGTTGAAGAAGAGTATTTCTTTCCATCCGCAAACAGATGGCCAAACAGAGGTAGTGAACAGAACCATTGTGCATCTTTTGAGAGGGTATTGCAGCAAGCATCCCAAGCTTTAGGATGAGCATTTGCATAACATTCAGCATGCTTACAACCGGGCCAAGCACTCTTCTACAAATACTTCGCCATTTGAAGCTTGTTTTGGATATTTTCCTAAGTCACCATTAGACTTCATTCTTGAGAAGGATATTGCCATTGATGGGCATAGTGACATTGACAAAGCTCACATGTTCATTGAAGTAATTCAACTCATTCATCAGCAAGTTCAAGAACAGCTTGAAAAGAGTCAAGGCAAGTACAAAGAAAGACATGACAAACATAGAATTGATCACAAGTTTCAGGAAGGAGATGAGGTATGGTTGCATATAAGTAAGGATAGAATGCAAGGAGAAGGTAAAAAGCTGAAGCCTATTCGTTATGGTCCATTCAAAATCCTTAAACAAGTTGGAAATAATGCTTTTCAACTAGATTTTCCTTCATACATGAAAATGTATTCCATTGTTAATGTGGAGAATTTACGTTTGTATGAACCTCCTCTTATTGATGATTCTGAAAATCATGTTCAGCTACCATCCATAGAAGATTTCTCGCCGGAATTTTTGGATGAGCTGAGAGAAGATGCAATCCTTGACAGAAGGACACGCACTTCAAGGAGGGGAGATGTTGAATATCTACGGGTTGGTCTAAAAGGCAGTAAACCAAGCAAGGCAAAGTGGATGGAGTTGGAACAGGTGAGGAGGTTGTATCCTCACCTTCTTAACAGGTAATTGAAAGCTTTTGAGGGTCCAAAAGCTTCCCATTTGGGAGGTGTGATCAGGAGATCAAGTCCTTTGTGGAAAAATGCTCAAAAATTTAGATGCTCAAAATTGTTCCAAACTAGATCTACTGGAAATAGCTCGTAAAAAAGATCATGTAGACGCAAACGGCACTGAAAACCGACGTTGTATGAGAAATTTATTCAGCTTTGAAGTTTGCCAATTTCAGTAAAAAAAATGACCAATTTGACTTTATAAAAAAAAAAATTATTAAAAAAAGAATATTCCACAAAATATTCTGGGAATATTTCACGGAATATTCCATAGAATATTCTGTGGAATATTCTGCAAGCAGCCAATTACAGGGCGCCACGTGGCCCCAAGTTACAACGAAATATGGTTCAAACAAATTTTGTTTGTGTCGCGGCAGGAATCGACCCCGGGTCGAGGTGATAACATCTGAGCGGCCCAACCATTGGGCCACGGGTAGTACTTGTTAAACCATCAGGACAACGTTTTATTTGAATTTTGTTTTTGGTTTGGGTAGGGCCCGAAAGGGGGCCAGCCCCCTCTTCATATAACCCAGGCCCGGGAACCCACGGCCTGTTTCTATTGGCGCGCTACACTGTTGGAGTTATGGTCACGTGGTGCGGAGTTAAGTTATAAAACAGTTATATATTAAAGTTTAAAACTATGGTGTGCCAAAGTTTACACAACCAACAGCGCCCAGTTCTCGGTCTTATGGATAAGGCCTTAACTTCTTAGCACCATGACTTGGCGGATTAAATGGTGGAGCGCCCAAATTTAGCACCTGTCTCCAGTTTTGGCGGACTTATCTGGAGTTGCTCCACATTTAGTGGAGTTTTTCTAGGAAACACTGGGCAAACTTCAGTTAGTCATAACTTTGGCTAGGGAAGTCCAATGGAAGCGAATTCTTTTTTGATTTTGGGGTATTGAAGCATTCTGGAGCTGTTGGGACAGGTTGCAGAGCCATCAGGGCACTATGTCAGTGATTTTATCAGCGAATTTTCTTGTGGAGCCACCAGGGCTTGGTGAAAGATCAGCTGTATTGGACTATACTCATCCATTTGAGGTGAATGGATAGTCAATTTTTACTGTTTCCAGTCCTCTGTTTCTGAATTTGCAGCTATTTTAGCCTTTTGAGGCTTTCTTCACAGTGTAATAATTATTTTGAGCATTAATGAAAGAGGGAAAAGCCTATTTGGAGGCTTTTGGACCCAGCAGAGGTAGCCCAAGAGAGGGGTGAACTGCTTAAACAAATGCTTACTGTTATGTTGTGAATTTTTGCTGCTATATTCCAAATTTTACTACATTAAATAGTAATTTTTAATAAGTCCACTTTTCCCAATGAGACTTATACAGTGATCAAAACTCATTAGTTTCACTTCAAACCACATTACTTCCATTGCAGAATACTTGAACTTACTTATTCACACATAAAATTTGGTTAATGAATACTTTGCAAACATAAACAAATACTTTCATTGACAGATCAATTTAGTGTTTACCTTATATTTCTTTAGGCAGAGCCAGTAAGAGGGCCAGAAGCTTCTGGTTTCATCCTTCTAGTAAAGGTGAAATAACCAGTAAAAGCCTCTACTGTCTATCTCTCTATAAGAAATATTTTGTTCACACATTTCAGATCACCTAAACAAAGCTTGTCCCAAGGAAAAATTCCCCCATTTTCTATTGACCATATCATCGATGAGTGTGCGAGGCATGAGGTTCTATCCTTTATGGATGGTTTCTATGGGTACAACCAGATTGTTATTCGTTGAGCCGGTCAGTTAAAAACTGTGTTCATTAGTTTGTGGGGCACTTTTGCTTATAGGGTCATGTCGTTCGGCCTAAATAATTATGAAGCCACCTTCCAACGAGCCATATCATATTGTTTCCATGATTTGGCTCATATTGTCCTTGCCTACCTTGACGACCTCATTTCTCATTCTAGGCATCGGTCACAACACATTCACGATGTGTGTAATGTCTTTCTCTGATGTTGCAAGTATAATATATGTCTCAACCCGCTCAAGTGTGTCTTTTTCATTCCCTTTGGTCGTCTCTTGGGATTAATTATGGCCAAATATGGTATAATCCTTGATCCCCTCAAATTTCAAGCCATTCTTGAGCTTCCCATTCCTCGGACCTTACGCCAGTTACAAAGCCTTCAAGGAAAAGCCAACATTCCTTCATCGATTCATCCCTGACTATGCCACCAATGTGCATAGGTTTCTGAGACTCCTTAGATCTAACATTCCATTTGTTTGGGATGACTATGCTGAACAGTATTTTGATGCCCTAAAACATGCTCTCATTTCTGCTCCCTTGGTTAGTCCTCCTAACTTTTAGAGTGATTTCATCCTATACATATCAACTTCCACCCATTCGGTCTTTGGGATCCTTATTTAGGAATATGACACTAGAAACAAACATGTTATCTATTATGTTAGTAATAACCTTGTGGGACGCCCTGTTTCCTACTCGCATGAAGATGATTTTGTGTTGGTCATTGTGCTCTCGATCCAAACATTCCTTCATTATATCCTTACGCGTTCCACCAAGGTCGTGACCAATTCCAACCCTATGGCTTTCCTATTGAGTTGACAGATCATCAATGGGAAGTACGCACATTGGATCGTTATCCTTCAGGCATTCCATCTTGAATTTTTCACACACAAGAGTAAGAAAGGTTTAGCCCTTTCTAAACTCATTTCTGAATTACCTACTAGTGCGCAAGATCCTACGGTTAATGATGATTTACCCAATGAACACTTGTTTGCGATTACTTCGAATGACCCTTGGTATTGTGACATCCTCACCTACCTACGAACCAAGAAGTTCACTTCCCATCTTGATCGTGATGCTCAACAAAATATACGACACCAATCCCCCTTCTATCTTCTCATTGGTGACGATCTCTATCATTGCAATGTTGATTATGTCCTCCGTTGTTTTTTCACGCACGTTGAAGCTACGCAAGTCCTTAATGCCTAACATAGTGGCACTTGTGGTGGCCACCTCTCCGATTTGGCTACTGCCCAGAAATTCATCCGCGTTGGGTACTTTTGGCCTTCTCTCTTTGGTGATTACATTGAAGCAGTCAAACATTGTTCCAATTTCCAACTCTTCGCCCCAAAGGCATGAGCTCCACTCGCTCACCTCCATCCTGTCATATCAGTTGGTCCCTTATGTAAGTGGGCCATTGACTTCATGGAGTTTCGACCTCCATCTACTGGTAACCACAAGTATATCATAGTGTCAGTTTCCTATTTCACCAAATGGGCTGAGGCCCTGCCAACGTTCAATGACACGGTGTCTACCGCATCTCTCTTTTTCTTTAACCATGTTATCGCTCGTGTCAGGGTTCTGAAATAATTGGTCTCTGACCATGGCCAAAATTTTGAAGATAAGATATGGCGTGATCTATCCTCTCTGCTGGGATTTAAGCACCATTATTCATCATCTTATTATCCCCAAGGTAATGGTCAAGTTGAAGCGATCAATAAAATCCTTAAAACTATGCTTCAATGGATGGTGAACAAGCACAAAACCATATGGCACCTTATGCTATTCCATTCTTTGTGGGCCTATAGAACTTCTGTTAAAACTGCCACCAAGTTTACTCCTTTCCACCTTGTTTTTTGCGAGGAAGCAGTCTTACTGTTCGAGTGTGAAATCCCCTCCCTTCACCTAGTCGTCAAACTTTTCCCTGACACCCAACCTTTAGAACAAAGTCTTATCATTCTTGAGTGTGCTTTCGAAGACCGTCATGTTTCATTTCAAACCATCAAAGCAACCAAGAAGCGCACCAAAGCCCAACATGACTAAAAATTCCACCCTCGTACCTTTCACGAACGCAATCTTGTTCTAGTGTAAGACCAGGCTCATGATGTCCTTGGTCATGGGAAGTTTGACTCGTTATGGCTAGGACCTTACATCATTAGTAAGGACTTGGGGAAGGGGGCATACCTTCTAGAGGATTTTGAAGGCCAACTTCTTCCTAACCCTCACAATGAACTCTACCTTAATATATTTTACCCATAGCATCTCCCATTGAGATGCATGTTTTATTTCTGTCATGTATTTATATAGCTTGCATTATTCATCATCATCTAATTTTTTGTCTTGTGGCACCTTTCATATGGATCCATCATCCACGTCGTATATCAGCTATGGTGACGGTTAAATTCGCTTCTCCTAGAATCTATCCTCGGAAGCTTGGGCCATTTTTACCCCCTTGCATTTGTTATTCCTCTCCAACAGCGTATGCATTGGATCTTTCATCAATAAACATGTCGAATATGATGCAGTGATAGGTTTTTTATTCGATTCCCTTGATCATCACATCCTTCATCTTCATGTTCGTTTAGATTCCTTGTTGCTTGTCATGCAATTGAATGGCATGTATCATGTGAATAACCATGTCCTTTTTAGAAGATATTTACGAGTGAAGCTTTTAGTGCATGAATTTGAAACCATTACATTCAGTCATGTACCTAGAGCCCAAAATCACTATGTAGATAGCATTGCAAAAAATATTCTAGTTTGGCATTTATCACATGCATTTAACACAAGAAAATCATAAAACAAATGGTGAACCATATACTCATCATATATAAATATATGCATATCCATATTATGTATCAACAAACTCATAAATGTTTTGGAATCCAAAATCTAAATACATCTGACATGCCCATAGCATGTTACAAAAAATCAAATTGGGGGAACCACATGTCCCTCCATCTAATCACTATCTGGAGGGTCCCAAGCCAATGGCTCGGATCCAGTAGCCCGCAGATCCCGAATTGCTTGTTTGGCCATCACCATGTGCCGCATGACCCCTCGCCACTCAGAAGGTAGCCCTATATATCCCTCAATGTATTGTTCCTCAAGATCATGCCATTCTCGCTCCAATACACTGGTCAACATTAGCCCACAACTGCTTCAGACATCCTACAGCATAGCCTCATCGTCGAGTCTTTGGTATCCTCTCACTCCACTAGACTCTACAGCCCCTGGCACTACGAGTCGTCTCATATAACTGGCCACCTTCACCGGTGCTATATCTGCATACAAAAGTAACGAATCAGTACCACATATATATTCTAAAAATTTTAAATGCACCATAATATATAGCAACTTTCACTTACCATCTGGTCCCCATGCTCGACCCGGCGGAAGTGGAAAGTCAGCGTCCCCCTAAAAGTTCATACCGTTGTATGGATAGTCATCTATGTACAGTGGCATCTTATCCCAATTTGCGAATAACTCGGGTCGGAACACCCATCTGACTGCCCTGCCTCCTCCTCTCTACAGTATCTTCCCCCAGAGGTGCATCTTGGGCTCCCATGGGCCCCCATACTGGATCTACACATCAGGCCGAAGTGTGGGGATCTTCTCAAATAAAAATGAGCACAACATCGTACCAAAACCACAGTCATTGTTCACTTGTAAATTGCACAGTGATAGTTGTCATTTCACTGATGATAGCATCATTTGGGCCCACCCATAGTAGGTCCCACTCATAAAACTCTCAACCAGCATCATCTGCCCCCCAGTGATGTGATGGAATGCATGGTTTCCCAGGATCCACAGTACTGCTATGGCTACAACCCGTGTCTCTAGCCTCTCTAGATCACTGATTGGTATGGTCATGCCCTTAGCACGAACATCTGGTCTACAGTGGCACTCCACAAACTTTGATATGTTCCACCCACATGGTAATACTGGATGTATATTTCCCACCACCCCTAGTGGTGGGAATCTGGTCAAGAAGTAGATGTTCTAAATGGTCAACTCGATCCTGTGCGTCTGCACCATAAAGGCCTCCTAGTCTGGATCCCAATAGCTAACTATCCTAGACATCAAGGGCTCCCCTGCCCTCATAAGTGGGTTCTCAACCAACTTGAGAACCTCGTACCTCTCAAGTGCTCCTTGTTCCACCTGATCCCCTTGGATCTCAGCACGAAGCACATCCAAATCCCTCTCTCGCCAGTTTATCTTCATTTTTGCCATACCTACACAAAACCATCATGTTTTTCAGCTAAGAGAAGATAAATTGCATCATCACTCAGCAAGTCTCGGTCCTCAGCCAAAAAACAGGCCAAAACCCACCTCCAGACCAACTCACAATTTTCATCCCCAGTAGCTGCGAACTCGTAGTTTTCCCCTTTGGAAAATATGAGCCTGGTCACAGTATAGGCCCCAGAAAGTGCAATACGACTATGAGGAAGAGCAGAGTTCTGTTTCTAAGCCCCGAGCACCTAATATGAAAAACTGAATGGCTAAAAAAGTAGAGTAAGGTTAGGCCACCTACCTGCAACTGACGGATCTTGATTCCAACGGTCGATTTGTCCGCTATGATTGCTGCAAGATTTAGGGCCTTCTCCTCCTCTCCAAATTCACCACAGCTCCACTAGAAAATGAATCAAATTGGAGGGAAATCACCCTATTGAAAGAAAAAAACTAAATTTTCTTTCACCAATTGCGACCAAACCGTAGCTCAGTTTGATGAACCGTTGATACCATTGGAAAACTCTCACCAAGCACTATAATGGGTATCCTTTTTATTTTGGTAATTTTATGCTTCACCAGGAAGCCATTTTTCAAAGAAGGGTCACTTTGCCGCCTCTTAAAATCAGATTTCTTCACTTGCACTACTTGTACTTGGGGCACCACTTTTCCTTCATAATTGTTAATGCATGTGTCAATTTTCGTCATGAGTAAACCATATTTTTCTCATGTTTTTATGCCCCCCACCAGGCTTATTCTATGTGGCAGCATCATCGAGTCACACTTGTTCAGAGCATCCAAGTTGAGTCACCACTGCATTCATGGAGTCCGTCTCGAGTCTCTTTGCCTCCTGTTACAGTATTCCATCCATTTTTTCCTTATCCCTCTCTTGTGTTGCCCATTTTGGCCTGCAGTCATACTATCCCCCATCCCCTCTAGGGTCGATTCAGTCACTGCCAGGTCATCCATGTTTTTTATGCTCTAACAAGGGAAGTCATATGTTCGCTACTCATTATCCCCTATTCCATCATCATCCCTGGTGTCAGTCCATCATTCACTTTACTATGATCCCTCGTGCCTTAGTTAATAATTCCTCATTGCCTCACCTATGGCAGACCTCCTTCTGTCAACATCAGCACATTCATTCCAGAAGACAGGTTTAGAGAGCAGTGTACCTTGGTTCTAGCTTCCATTCTTGTTTGGTGCCTCGCATCAGGAAAAGGGACTCATCATTTCCCTTTGACTTGTTTGTTTCTCATCCGCTCAGCTTAAGCTCATTATTGCATGATCAATATTCATATACTTGATGGTTCAGTGATTCAGTAGATTGTACCCATGATTCCCGAGTATGTGTGAGATTTTTCAGACCTCATGATGGGGTGGCCCTTCAGGTATCCCTCCACATGCTCGGATGACCCCAGATTATGCTACAAACTCAGATGCAACTCTGTAGATTTGATGGGTTCGATTCTAGCTGCTTGCATCGCCAATAGCATGCTTGTATCATTCAGATGATCCATTCATATTTTCAGATCCCCTTCCTGTTTATCAGGGCTTCTTTGGTTGTTATTATGTCTCATGTACTCAGATATTATTGTATTCAGTCTTGGATGTTGTCCCAGGCGCAATATGTATGTGGGATCCATTATATTTTTTATCTAGCCCATTTTATGCCAACATGTCATGTACCATTTATCATGTACTTTATTGCTCAGTTTCATTTTTTTGGGTGCACCATTGTTCTTTGTACTTTTTCATATTGGCAGGAATAGGTATGCCTCCCCTGCCTCTCTGAGAACAGGTACCCAAACATTAAAGGAGGCTTATATCATTCGTAGGTCTCACCCCCTCGGTTATTTTTCTCTCTTGCTTTAATTCGTCTATGTATCTCTCTCTTTGTGACTCCCCTTCGACATCTAGTGATTGTGCTCTTACAATGTACTTTGGTCATGATTAGCTCTTAACGCTCACACTTTGGGGGGCAATCTGTTACACCAAAATTTGGTCATCAAACCATTTACAATTAGATCGATCGAAATACACCATGTAAGACCAATTTTACCATAGTAAAATTTCTTTCACTATAAGTAATAATTTAATAAACCATATTTAATTAAGTTATTTCTAGTTAAAACAAAAAAATCCATGAGGAATAATTAAATAAACCATTGTTTAAATAATATTCCTGGTCATATTTAACCCAATTATGAGAAATAATATATAAATCATTATTTTTCTTATTTTTCTCTAGGAATAGTTAATTAAATCATTATTCAGTTATTATTCCTTGTTAAATTTGACTAAATCACCTAGAAATAATTAAAAAAACCATTATTTTTTAATTATTCCTTAACCACATTCTTGAAATGATAAATAAATCATTTTTTTGTTTATTATTTCTAAATAAAGGTATTTAACCAATTTAAATACCTTTCCCTCCAAAAAAATAAAATGAAATATTTCAAGCGGTTAGATCTAGATCTTGGTTAATAATGTTTTAGTATTCGCCATTATCGAGGATTACTCGATATTTTGTTATAAATAGGAGGGTTTTCCATTCAATTATTGACTTTGATCACTTTTATTTTCGCGCTTTGATCATTATGTTTGCTGCTACTACTTGATTTTCTTTTTGAGCTCCCATAGAGTTCAACATATTTTGGGTTTTCTACACAATTGAGAGAAAGAAACTTCTGGATCTGAAGCGCAAAGGATAGCCAAGAACCCATCCCATTGAGGGGGACTGGCAACATCATTATTTTTTCCCTTCCAAAATGTTATAATATATTCAAATTCTTTATATCTTGTCTTGCCCATTGGATGCACGGAGAAATTCTTATTTCCTTTCACTGTTTAACTCCTTTTACTGCATAGATCGGGTTTTTCACAGCATTTGTTTTAACTATTGATTGCAAATCTAAAGAAGTTGAACAACTATATTTTTTGTTAGGGTTGTTTTTCACACACAGCTAAAGTGAGCCCTTTTTGTACACTTGTGTTAATAATTTACGCTAACAACATTATTTACAATAATTACATGTCATTATGAAGACTGGACCTAGTTAGATTCTACAACAGTCCCTCTTAACTAGGGAGGTATTCATAAGGGTACTTGGTCATTCTCAATCTGGAGAATTTAACATAAGAAGAATCAAACTGGTAATCCATTTTTATAGCATCATATCAACCAGCATTTTCACATAGCAAGGCCTTGGCTAACAACTCTATCTCTCCATAAGATTAGAGGACAATGTTGGAGATATTGATGACTTCTAATCATCATTATCGTCTCTCAAGGCACATACCTCACCCAGGTGTTCACAGAGTGTGACTTTATGTTGGAATATTCTTGTCTTGGGCAGCTAATCCTCAAATATTATCGTCCCATCACTACTCTTGTCTTGAATTCCCTATCTCATTCTTAAAGAGTATTGGATGCTAGATGATTACCCAATCCTCCATTCTGTCCTCCCAAGTGAAGACAAGAATGATCTCCCTCTCAATAAGGGATTATATCTTCCACTAAAGGAATGTACTCATTCATATACCAATAATTTACCTAAGCTCCCACTTGCTTTAGTAATTTCCAAGATTCTTCTAAGAAAAAAACTTCTTTCCAGGCTCCCTCTTAACCAGGGACCTGCAACAGCGCCTTCGGTGGAGATAATGGGACAACCAGCTGCATAAGCCCATCCACATATTGTTCAAAATAAGAAATGAACACTTCAATAATAATTACCTTTGTGATGGTATTTCATCATGACATATTCCTGTAGGTTTCAACATCCTTCATACATGTTGACACATCTCTAAAGATATCCATTTTCAAGGGTCTCTATATTTTTCAGACTTCCATCAGAGTCTTCATATCTTTTCGAGATATTTCCTAGTCAAATCTTATTAGTCTTCTTGGTCTTATTGGATGTTAATTGCTTCTACCATGGTTTCATATTTCATGATCTATTCCTTCCTTTCTTCATGCATTCCTTTCTTAGGAGATTCCAACCAGATTTCCTTAATTGTAGTCAACCACCTCATACTTCATATGAGGACGTATTATGTTTTTTTCATCTAGTGTAACCTATGCCTTCCTGCATCCTTTTAGAGGAGTAAATCATTTTCCTTTGAACATACTTCTCAGGATAGAAGTAGTGATCAATGTTACCTACAACCATATGACATGACATTATAATATTAAATATAAGCACAAATACCTTATTTACCTTCAGTTCATCTAGGCTTCTTTCAACAACTTCCTTGATTGAGAAGATATTAAATCCCTTAATTTGCTTTGTGGCATCATACGATTACCCATGAATTCCACAAGATGGAGTTCCTTATGAAACACTTTCTTCCTCTCTAGATTAGTGAACCCTCCGATGAGGACTCCATAAGAGAATCTTGAGGATCTTGCATATCCCTATCCAGCAGATGTTTCATCTTTTTACTTGGTGTATGATGAGCCTTGTCCTGGATGCTTTCTTCCTTTCCTTCAATTTCCAATGAGGTTCCCAAGAACTATATCCTTCATATTTGACTATCATGGATCGTTTTTTCTAACCTCCATGATCCCCATGATGATTTCACGAGCTCTTGTTTCTAATGCTTTCATGATGTCACACCGCATCTTATTATTTATTGTAGTCATATCCTATACAAGGTTTAGGAGCCATGAAAATACCTTTTTTTAGGGAAACTATCTTAACCATAGTAAAGATCTATTACTCCCTCTTTCCTTGAACTTATTTTCTTCAGCTTCCTCCATCCTTTCCTATGATATGAACTTCATTTCTTTCTGCTTTTGATATTGTCCCTTTAGGACCATATTTCCTGTAATGTCCATAATTCTTCCACATTTCCTAAACTTACCTTTTCCCTCTCCAAATGTTTGAGTCTTTTATCCTTAAACACTTTTGTCGTTGAATTTTATTTTTCCATCTAGCATAGAAACCACAAGTTGAATGAGGTAACTTTCTTGTCTCATGGAAATTTGTTACCTTTTCCATCTTATCATCGCTTCTAGATCTCACAGTTGAGATCTTATGAAGATATCCCTTGATTCTTTGATAGCTTCAATTTTGTGTAAAACATGACCTTTATTGTATAGAATATTTCTTTCAACTTATCATATATTCTATTGATGTCTCCAATCCTATTATATAGGGATGTAAGGACTTTGACTGATTTCATAATAATCCTTTGATCCCTTCTATCCCTTTCTGTGTATTCAGATAAATCTTGACCTTCGTAGACTTTTCATGACTTTACTTTCTTCAAGGACTGTGACTATCCTCCTCATGTAAGGAATCTTGGTAACCCAACCATCTTATAGATCTCCCTACAAAAACAAAGTCATTTTACCAAATTTGATTATAGAATGAAAGATACTTACTTGACAAATGAAGATAAAGTATTCAGCTTGATCACTTCAATGGTGGTTGAGAAAATATGTATTAGTGCTATCTATTTGGATGATCTTCTTCCAAATGAAAAGGATTTTATTCAATAAAGGAGTCTTTGTTCCCTTTTATGATGACAACATCTCTAGATCTGGCTTCCTTTATTGACGTTGATTAATGCTTCTTCATATGATATTCTTCAAGAGGTAAGGAGAGGATCCTTACTACAATAATAGGGAGATAATAATGCCTTTTATACTGATAGCCTTATAACTGAGTTAGATGTCATATTTCCAAGACACCGAGATCATCTTTGTTGTTGATATTATCATACCTTCTTTCCAAACGTGGAAAGGAACCAAAACTGTGATATGATTCTATTAGTATATTTAATGAGATATGAAGGAAGCGCCGAATTAGATAAGGGATAGAACAGAAACAAAACATGTGACTATAGCATTGAATGTGCCCTTGTCTGAACTGTTATTTATTTTAGCACTCGGATTTGTTGATATAGTGTAGAGACAGTGACAATATATCATTGTGGTGCCACTGAATTATTTTCCCAATTATGTGTTGCATTGTGATCACTAAGATTCCACCGAGCTCCTTTCGAACTAATGAATGTGATCTAATCCTTGAGTGTTTCTTAGACTCCATTCCTTTTATTTTAGCACCATAGCTCTGATACCATGTTCAGAAATCTAGGGCATTAGCATTAGGATATTTCTCTTAGATTAGTTAATGTTTGTGAGTGATTTTTACTTATTTAGAAAAAGATGTTCTTCTTCTTTATTATTAGTGTTCTTATTCATCAAAACAGTAACCAAGGCATGAACATAAAATAAACAAGAGACATAGCATGTAGGCTATGAGCCAGGGCCAAAACCTTTCACTCTTTGAGAGGAAAACCCGCACCAATTCTTCTTATAGAGATTACAATTGCCGAATACCAAGGCCATGACCCTTGACCTATTTTTCCACTCCCAGACCAAGACACAGTCATCCTTCTTCCTTGATTCTCTTCCACTTCTTCGATTTGAGATCATATCTTCATGGCAAAAAAATTCATGACCATTGTGGCAGCACAGTGATGTATCTCTGAACTATGGCCTCACCAAATTACACACCCTACCTTCACAATGTCACTAGTGCCAAGCTGCACCATGTAGAATTGAGCAATATTGATCATCACAACATCACTGCACAACCAAGCACCGCACTTAGTAGCACCGAGATCACTCACTGTGACTGCACTTGACATGGAGCATCATCTTATCATCACAACACCAAGACACCTTATCATCATAGCACTGCTACACAGTAATTTGTCACCCTGTTCACTTTTCGTCCCTAATCCTAAATTTCCCTAAGATTAAAACTATGCATTATGTCCACCATGTAAAATACATCATGATATCCCTTGAATTTTAACAGAAATCTGCCTTGAATATTTTTTAGAGAAGCTCATCTAAAAACCTAAATTTTTGGGTCAACACTTTTTGTCAGTTGCCTGCCTGTGCTGATGGCAGGTTGCAACACTTTTACTTATCACTGCCAGTGCGCTTTTGATGGGGAAAAATGCATTGAACCCTTTCTGGAAGTGTTTCCTCAAATGGATAATAAGCTTCGTGCACTAGAAGCTTCCAGAACAGTGAGTTGGATATGGTTTGATGCATATATGCTCGATCTCTCTCATCTGGATCTCTTGATCTTATCATTAGTAAATTTTCCCTTGAGAAGTGGGCCTTCCTCCTTTTATGGATCCCTAACCCCCTTTCCCTACCTATAAATTGAATCCCATCCTTCCACTACTGGTTGGTCTTACCTGATCATTAATCCTTTGCATCCCTATACTGTGATTATGCTTAATTCATTAGAGAACTTTTGAGGCCTAATATGGGCCTCCTAAGAAAAATGTAAAACCAAAATGAAATTTATCAGAACCAATAGGATTAAGATGATGATGTCAACCATGGGGGATGATTCACCATTTTTGGGGTAAAAAAGTAAAAAATATTAAAACATAATAAAATAATAAAACTACTTTTTCAACTTCTAATTTCAACTTATCTCCCTAATGTTTTACTCACATTTCGAGTGGGAGTACTCGTTGGATGCAAAATTTAATTCATCATCCAATGAGTACCCATGTTGCGTACTGTCGATGGACCCCACTACACGAAAAATGAGAAATACATGAAAAAACATGATTACAATAACGTTTTTCATGTATTTCTCATTTTTAATATAGTATGGTCCATAGAAAGTATGCAACATGGGTACCCCATGGATCAGGAATCAAATTTTACATCCAACGAGTGTTCCCGCTCTAAATTTGAGTAAACCCATAGGGAGATAAGTTGAAAATGTTGTTTGTTCTTTTTTCTCTCTAAAATTTGATGATGTAATATAAAAAAACTATTTTATTATTTCCATTATTATTTTTATAATTTCCTTGAGAGGCCCATTTTAGACCTCAAAAATCTCCCAAATTTCCACTTCGGAGAAGGATTGCTCGAAGAGCCTCATTTTGGACTTGGAAATCACCAAAAGGAGGTCTCCAACATCAAGGCCACAATTGTATGCTTCCTCTTTCTATCATTAATAATACATATGATGTTTCACTTTCCATATTTGTCTAGATATCTATGCAAGTATCATAATTCTCCTTCATATGCTTGTCACGTTTCTTGTTGTTGTCTCTTGATCTCTTATAGGTATTCGAATGCCACAAGCAGCGAGGAGTGAGCCTGAAGGATCTTGGAATCAAGGTCTTGATCAAAGGATTGGAAGATAACATCAGGAAGAGGTAGGTTCTTCTTCTTCTTCTTCTTCTTCTTCTACTTTGAATACAAGCCAGGAAAAGGTTCATTAGTTAGTATTGTGCATTGCTAGACCCACTATAGAGCTAGAGAGATTGCCTCTGTCTGCAGAGGGGATTGTCTTCACAACAAAATTGGCGACTTCACTAGGGAACTATAGCCTCTTTGTGTATCCTCCTTTGATTTTATATTTTAATCAATTTGACTAATAGTCAAGATCTGCGTTTGTTTAGGTCTCTATAGGTCTGCATAGTGCTTGATTTTTGCTTTAGGGTGTCAAGTCTAGTTTGATTGTTGAAATTATTATTATGTTTTCTTTTATTTCTCGCCCAACGTGTTTTATGTTCTTCCATAAGTGCTCACAACGTTGTTTTATATAAAACAACCTTGTTGATTTACCTTTCAGCACGAGTTTTCCTTTCACAGGCGTGCTGATCTGAGAGATTATAAAAATTAGGGTTTCCTTTCAGTTTCCAGTGTGTCTTGACCTCTAAGGTGTCTTTCTATTCTGACATGATTTAGTACCGTTGTGTTTTTCCTGATTTCCTTGCTTGAGTGATTAATTTGTCTCTTTGACCCTATTTTGTGCTCGAGTGGAGTTTGATCACCCTCTAGGGTTTCTTGGCTGGGCTTTGCATTCGCTTGGCTGCCAGGCCACTGAAGATTGGTTGGCCCTATCTGAGGGCTCTATTGCAGTCATTTGAAACACTATTTCATATTTCTTTGGCTTGTATTTTCACATTTGTTTTCATTTGCATTGAATCATTACTGCACTTTGAAATCACCTTTGATTGATTGTCAAACATAGATCACAATTGTTTGATTTGCAAGATTGAGAGTGTGTGTGTGTTTTTATTTCCCATTTAGAAGGAGAAAAAGTGAAAGTCATCTTCATTTAGAGATTTTTAATTGGTTTGCTCCTCTTCGTTTTGAAAATAAAAAGTGAAAATTAATTTTCATTCAACTACTTTTGGAACACTTTGTTTTCCATTCGAAAAAGAGAAAGTGAAAGGAAATTTTCATTTTAATTCTTTGTTCGTTTCGCTAATTTTTCATTGATTGGTTCATTAATTACATTAGTTCACATTTTAACATCTAAAGTAAAAAAATATTTGTTTGGTGCATCATAGTGAAGAAAGAAGTGATTTCGTTTTCAGTAAGATTGTGTATGTGATAGTGAAAGTGAATTCGTTTTAGAGTTGCATTTCAGTAATTTTGAGCTAGCTCGGGGGCATCATTGCTTGTTGCATTGTTTGACTGTTGCATTCTTGTTTTCACTTCATCCCTCATTAGTTTAGAGTTCATTGAAATGAAATGAATTATTTTTTTCAATTTGTTGCATTATAGGGATTCAGGTGAAATTTCTTTAAACCTAAAATTGACACATAATCAAATATAAACTTTAAAATTTATTAAATTAACCTTAAGGAGCATTTTGAATTAACATAAACATCTAGAGTTCTAGGCTAGAGACGTGTTTCAGCGTCATTAAGCGTAGAATTTGTCGCTAACAGTATGTGTTGCATCTTGGGGGTGATATCCCGTCCCACGTATGGAAGTATATAGGACTATGCTCCACATATGAAAATTATAATGGGATGCTCTAATCAAACGGTTACACATTAGACAGCGCTACTATGGATTGAGCTCCCACATATCGTCGAGTATATTTTAGGAGACCCCACTAGGTTGCAAACTTGCCATAAGTAACCAAGTCAGTCGCCTTGTAGACGTGATACACCGAACATGGCATTCGGGGAGATTGGCTGACGTACGTTAAGTACTTGCTAATTCCTTTTTCCATGCTGTATATTGCAGTTCACGGATACCTGGTAATCCTTTATGCCTAGATTTACCCTTTTTGATTTATTTTTTTAATTCTAAAATTTATTGCCCATGATAACATCCTACTTGTGAAGTATTCCTTGCCTTATCTTGCCTAATTAATTATAAATCTTAATCGCTCAAAAATTGATTCACCTTTCCCTTCATCGATCTTGTCCTAAAGGTCATCGTGGTTGAATCTTCGAATTCACCTCGCTCCTCTGAAGGATCTTAAGGACCTCCTCCTGAGATTCCGCAATTTATACTTGGGCCTCTTTAAGCTAAAGGTGTTGAACTTGGAATTTTCATAAGTGTCCAACTAATCTCGTCTCGACCACCACCTAGCGACTCACTTTCGTTGTCATCTAAGGATCTTGAGCCAGAAATTCCTTAACCTTTTGCACATTTTACAATATTTCCTCCAAATCCCCTCTATGATCCATTCGTGGTATCTCTTGAGCGTCCGTATATTCCTTTTGACAGTCCCAACGTTCCTTTTGGTGCTTCTCCTGTAGCATCTCGTACTTCTGCTCGTCAATTGTTTCCACCATCCATGGCATCGAATGTCGATGATACTCCATTCAAGAGTACTCATCAGAGTATTCCTCCCAAAAATTCTTTGACCTATATACCAGAAGTTGAAATCGACTCTATGTTCCCTCCGAAAGGTTTTTGTATGTTTCCGCTCCTTATGATATAGGAAATAGGGTGGGTATGCCCTCTAGTCAAGTCGTGTATATGCTTCCACTCAGGTATACTTCTCTTGGAAACCTTGTGTCGAGGACTTCTAGGGCCACATATCTGTTTCACAACCTCATTTCGTCAACAAGCATTTCCCCATGTTCTAGACTATATATTACAGATGCAGCTTCCATTTTCGCAACTTGCTGCTTAACCTGCAGTTTTTGTAGGTCAAATGATCATTTCACCTGGATCATCTTCTCCTGTGTCGCTATCCATGATCATTTTCGTCCCACTGTTTCATGGACCATCTACGGTTTTTTTCGTGCCCGGGGGGTAATTGCATCCTCTATACATACCTCCTCTTTCGGGTGGGGGAAACCTAAATTTTGCAACCATATCGAGGGCGGGACAGCCCATAGCTAGTCTTAGTGGAACTTTGATTTCAAAGATGAAAATTTCAGTCGTAGGAACCTCTTATCCTACTTTGTCTCATCTTTTTTATCAACAGACCCATGTTCAATACCCTCAAGTTCAGTAACCCCATGTTCAAAAAACGAACGTACAATCTTAGTATGATCAGAAATTGAACATACAATATCATTATGTTCAGTGACCCAACATCTCATAGCAGTATATCTCGCAGCCCCATAATCCATTAGGTGCCATTGCAACTAATCCTCAATTTGGTCCTGAAATCCAAACTGGTATGAACCTTCCTCTAGGTCAAATTGGAACTTACCCCAATCAGCTTGGCGTCCAATACCAATAAATTCCTCAAGGTCAGTTCCAAAAACCCCACCAAGGAGCTTATATCCAGCAAGGGCCCTATCAACAGCCCTAGCAGGGTGTTTATGTTCAGCAAGGGCCTTATCAACAACCCCTCAAGGACCCTATGTTTAGCAATAGCTGCAACAAGGTACATATCATAAATTGCAGCCACAACAAGGTCCCTATCAACAATATGTACCTTATCAACAATAATGGGGACTGTTTAGGTAGTATGGTCAGAATAAACCCTTATGGGGGGGCAATCCTTACCAACAATGTTGGAACCCTCAAATGGGTAACTTTCAGAGACCTTTTTCTCCTCATCAGCCTTTATTACCATTCCTACCTATGTTGTCAGATGTGTCTAAATTGACAAATGACCCCATCGAACACATGTTGTATTGGCCTCCAGTTCCAACTAAAATTCTCGGAGATTGTTCGAATTTTGAAGGAAAATATGGGGAATAACCCCAAGCCCATGTCATGATGTACCATTTATGGTGCTCTTCCAATTCTTGAGTTGATGATTCGATTCTTCTGCGTCTTTTCCAGCGCACTTTGACAGGTGTTACTGCCAAGTGGTACATTGAACTTCCTCGTGGTGTTTTCTACGATTTCAATACCTTGGCCATGGCCTTCCTCACCCATTTCCAGATTCATGTCTGGTATGATATCGGCACCCATCTCTTGACATATTTGAAGTAGTCAATTGCTACACATATCTCGAACCATATTCATGAATGGGGGCACAGGCGCTACCTTATTAAATTCGAGATCCCTGATCAATTGTTGACTGAGTGGTTCGCAAAATATTTTGTTCCTAAAATCACCAAAGATATTGCTATGGGTGGTTGTGTGATGGAAGAGGAATTCATCGCCCATGCTCAGTATCTAGATTTGGTCTATTCCCAATCTGGAACTCTATGTGAGCTTTTACCTGATGCATCGTGGCCTTCAATGGATCCATTATCATCCAAATCCACTGATATGCCTCTTGTTGATGGTGTCATTGGGACAGTGGCCCATAATGCTAACAGTACACTAAAGGCTTCTTCGAAGTCTAAGTCTACCTCTGCCACTACACCCTCCACTCCTTCGAACAATTCGAATAATCCTGGTAAAACCTTTGAGGTTAATGATGTTCAATCTACCGCAACAGACAAAACCTCAAAAGGCAAAAATAAGGATAAAGGTAAAGCCAAATACGACACCCCCAAACAAGATTTCGCTAAATCATCTACCGATGATTCTTCTGAGCGTAATCCCATGTATCCTTTCCTGATATGTGATGAGGATCATTACACCAAGGATTTTCCTCGGTGTGTCGACATCTCTCGTCTTCTTAAAGGTGCACCCAGAACACTGGATCTCTTGAAATAACCGTTTCCTTCTCAGCAGATGCAAATGGTCGATCAACCCCAGTCTTCTTCATCCATACTCTCCCAAGTATTTATGGCTAGAACATAACCTATTTTTGTTGCTACCCAATTGAAAGAATACTTGAATCCTTCAAAAGCTCCTGTGGAAAAGGATGCTTCAGATATTCCTTCCTCTTCCACTCCTCCTAGTTCTAGTCCTCTCCATATTGAGATACATATAGTGATTCCATTGTCCGACCACCTCCCAAGGGTGTTCTTCGGAAGTCATATTATAATCTTAACGTGCGAGCTTCCCAGCACTATAACATTGTGGAGGATTTAGCTCAAGCACCTTCAGCGATGTCGGCCTTGGAATTCCTTCAGTTGTGCCCATCAAAACGGAAGGAACTATTATCTACTATTGGATGGATTGACCCGACATATTGAAATATTATGACTTTCGATCTTGATAATCATGTTCCTTGGCTCTCATCACAAGTGGTTTTCCTTATCCAAATCATTGTGATAGGTAAAACCATTCATCGGATTGTTGTTGATGAAGGTGCTTCCACCTGCATCATGTCTGTTACGTGTTAGAATGACATCGGATCTCCTCCATTAAGTCAGTCCCCTAACACTTTGGAAGCTTTTGATGGCATAAGCTCTCAGTTGTATGGTATTCTCAAGTCCTTGCCAATTCCGTTGGAGGGTAAAACGGTGAACCTGGAAGTAGAGGTGGTAGATTCCAACCTCAATTATAACCTTCTGCTCAGACTTAGTTGTTGGCAATATGATGCAATGTGTTGTCCTTGATGGAAACCTACTTGATGAGGTTGTCCTTGATGGAAACTGACTTGATGAGTTGTCTTTGGATAAGCAACCTATTTATGTAAATCTGATGTATCTACAGAGCAGTTCAGAAGTAACAAAGAAAGAAATTCTAGTAAGTGCCAGAGTAATGATGAATAAGATATGTCACAAAGCATACGCGGGTTTGTATCGGAAAAGTAGCGTATGTACGCGGAAAAGTACGTACCAAGTAGCATATGCCTATTTTCACTCTAAATTTATAAAACCAGGGGACATTACCATGGTATTGGCCCATTGTATTGAGCGCTGGATTATCTATTTGATCCCGTCCAGGAATACCATCAGCGGTTGAGTGGTTTTTTACTCATGGTATTGATAAAGGGTAAATCTATATAAGAAGAAGAGGATCATAGTGCAAGGTGTGCATGTGTAAGGGTTGTTAATGAATAAATCTCTCTAAGGAATATCTGCATGGATGAACTCTGGTCTTAATTTTTAGATCTGAATCTATGATGCACCTATGGATATGATGAAGGTTCAAGATCTCTAGATCTAGAAATGATGAATCTCTAGGATGATCTGCAAAAGAAATGATGAAGACCTTCTGAAAGTCTGATGAAGAAATTGAAGAAATATGGGTAAGTTTATAGATCTGGTCTGTTCTGCAAAGTTTATCTTTTTCAGATCTATACGCTAGTTTGTCTCGGTAAAAGCACGTATATACGCGGGTTCGCTTAATGAAAAGTGCGTATGGCAGTTAGGGTTTTTGAAGAATAAAATACACAGAAGTATACATGGGTTGATGTGCAGGAAAGCGCGTATGTACGCGGCTTCAGTAAAGAAAAGTAGTGTATGCTATTTGAATCAATGCCTGTTCAGGGTTGATTTTGTATCTGCATATCTATTATGAAGTCTGGGTTTTAATGAATACTTCACGCTGAAGTATTTCTGCATGGAATGGGTAACATTTTATTGATTGATCTAAATTAATAATGTACCTATGAAGAAAACGATGAAGAGGGATCTCTAGATCTGAAATGACTATGTATTTTCTAGATCTGTTTATGGAATGTTTAGATCTGTGATCTGGCGAATCTTTACTGAAGTAAAGGGTGCAATCTAAGTTCTATGTTCTGAAGAGATGCATAGTTCTGAAAAGTTACAGATATATACGCATAAAACTAGTGCAAATAAAGGCTGCAGACATACACCATGTCTGCTCACAAAGCGCGTATACGCAGGTTGGTCTCTGTGAAAGCGCGTATATACGCAGGTTCAGTGAAGTAAAAGCGCGTATGGAATCTAGGGTTTTGCTGAAGTATGAGGAATGAAATGTCTGATATATTTTTCTATTTTACTGCTATCTGTAAATGATGTATTCATACAGTTCTGGGTTGTTTGAATTTTGAAGATACTGTTGATTATGTTGATTGAAGATCAAGCTGTTGGTTGATTGGTTGATGAAGTTATAAGTTTTAGTTTGATGTATGGAATGGGTGCAGTCTGAAAATCTGATGAAAAGTGGCCTACAAGGTATGTTTTGTGGAAGCTATTGGTCCCAGTACGAAAATTGATGAAACGTGGTCCATGGTGGTGCTGAGGGTCGAAGCCTTCAGTGAGGGGGTTGGAGCTCCCTTCTAGTAGTGGCTAGAGAACAAGAGAAGGTTGCAGCCTTCTGCAGGTGGGTGCCTGCGTGCTGGTATGATTTTGCACTAGTACAAAATTGTAAGAATTTTTCTTTATAATAAATATTGAAGACAGAGACGACGGTAGCAGTGGTTTTCTCCCGAATTGGGTTTCCACCTTAAATACTGGTGTCCATGTGTGTTGCTTATGTGTGATGGTTTATTCTGTTATTACTGCACATGCTTACTGCCTACTAAACATCTGATGAATGAATGATGCAATGATCTAAGTAAATAATTAAATGCATAATAAGATCTCTGGACATATGCATGTTTTCTTAAGGATATCCGTGTGTATACGCAAGTTGGGTTCAGTAAAGTAGCGTATGGTTTTAAGAGAAAGAAAAATTAAAAAAATTCCAGTCAGCTCTAAATACTGATTCACCCCCCCTCTCAGTATTTTTCCAACATTAGTTGGATTCATGCGATTATTTGTGTGGTCTCTACCCTTTTCCGTGTTCTCCACTTTCCTCGTCAAGGGAAGATAGTCACTATCGATCAACTTGCTTTCTTTTCCCTAGATTATTCAACTAGAAATGTCCCATACGTTGGGAATACCTTTACTCCTTATGAGAGCATTGGGCTAGGTATTTTCAAGGACTCGTCCCTGATGGGAATTTTTCCCCTCCCTCCCCCTAATTTCGCCTCTGTTAACATGATATCATCTGGTCACGATCCGTAGATTATTCCTAGTCTCGACCAACTTGACAATTTTGGTAACATTATGCCCCTCAGCCTTACAGAAAAATGTCTCAAATTGTTCTTCTTGCTTTTGGTGCTACTTATGAAGCCAATGATAACCTGGTTTGATCTCTAGACACGTATTCACAGTCTCCCTAGTTTGGTTATTGGGATTCAGATGATCCCTTGAATGAGATATTTCCCACTAACGTGAGTATCATGGAAGTCATGTCTATCGAAGAAACCCCTTGGGATGATGGTCATCATCATCCCTCGTTTCCCCCAAGCCTGGGTGAAATTTCTACTTGTCTCGAAACCCATGTTTCATTTGAATTGACTAGCTCGCTTCAGCATCCCATTTTGGTTCATGAAGTGTTGTTCGAAGGAAACATGGGTAACATTTATGCCACCATTCCAATCGACATCTCTTTTAAACTAGGCTTTATTGAGAATATCCATATCGAGGCTTCATGTTCTCCCGATGAGATCAATATTTACACTGTTTTATTCAAAAAATGCGCCCCACCCACTCCCTTTGACCCCTTTTTTACCGCTTCATAATTTTTCCACGGGGGCATTATTCCCATGCTTCGTAACCCTTACTCAGTCAGGGGGCATGGGCACTTCATCTCAGTGTTGTGAAATTTCTCACAAAATTGGCCGAGGTAATGCCTACATGCAATATCAACGATAGAACACTACATTTATTTTTGTTAGTTATTGCGGAAATCGATTATCCGAGTCTTGAATTGGACTCCACCTAAGAAGTATTATGCTTGATTGAAAGTACAGTAGTTTGTACAATTAGTGTGTGATTCATTAGTGTTCTTTTAGATTTTTGGTGTGATTATTTGCTTTGCAAACATGTTTCATTTTCTTAGCTTGTGTTCCACTTGGTTTGCAGATGTCATCAAACCATTATGTTAGTTTTGTTGATAGTGCTTGTCGTAGCACACAGAACTTATCTTCAATAGCATGGGAAATTTTTGCCCCTGACGGCGAATTGGTTAATCTACAAGGTATTTTTCTGGGTCAAAAAACTAATAATATTGTTGAATATAGTGTAGTCATCAAGCTATTAACAGATGCAGTTTCTCTCAGTACTAGAGACTTGGTTTTCAAGCTAGACTCACAACTCGTTGTGTTACAGTTAAATGGTAATTACTTAGTGAGAAACCCTTAGATTTTGCACATGTATTTACGTGTTCGATTACTGGAAAGAAATTTTAATTATATTACATATCAACAGATTCCACGAAATTTGAATGCATTAACAGATAAATTGTGAAATTATGTATTAGATCGACATTTGCATCATAATTAAAAAACCAAACACATCGGAACACTTAGTGACAGTAGAAACATATATATATATATATATATATATATATATATATATATATATATATATATATATATATCAAGTCTGTAAAAGTTTGTTACATCAAAATATCAAAAAATATATGTTCTGTGACACAATGGCTCCATTAGGGCAGGAAAGTAAAACTAAAGGCAGTTATCCACCCACATGGTGCTCATGATAGCAAGTCACGAACCGGATAACTCGAGATAGTAACCAGCGAAGTCTACTTATAACTCCTATAGTGTGCCTCTGAAAGAGCAGCAGTATGTCATCAAAATTCATGCACTCCGGAATGCCTCTATTTAGGCCCTCTAGGTTGCACTCAACCTCTACGATTGGATCTTCTCCCTCCTCATAAGGATCATCCTCAATCTGTCTCGCTACCCTCCTCGCAATCGAATACATCCCTATTGGCCTCTCTGGTCCAACATCTTCATGATAATCAGAAATTTGAATCTCATAACACATAACTAAAAACATCAAAAAATAAAAAATTCCAAAAACGATTTTTTCACCTGCATCGATCCATTGTACACCTGGCGAAAGGGGAAGATCTGGATCTCCTCAGAAATTTGTACCAGCATATGCATAGTCATCCACTACAATCAATTGACGATGTAGCCAACTGAAAAAAAATAAAAATAAATAAATAAATAAATAAATTGTAGGGAAATGAATCTGTTGGCCATCTCCATGGCGAGGCATGATCTCACACCATCTGAGTAGCCTCTGATATCTCGGGGCCGGATCATACAGCTCAAGCCATTGGTACTAGATCCATACCCAAATTGTTTTAGTTGTCCATTTTTTCACTTTGTAAGTTGGTTTTTCATATTAGCCAACAATCCCTCAGACCAGTTAAACATGGTGGGAGAAAGGCAGTCAACGTTGTACTAGAACTGAGACTTTGTTGCCTCATGCAACGCCTAGGCCCTAACTACATGGGTCATAGTGCTTAAAATCAACCTCAAAGGCAGATTGGTGATAGTTTTGATATCTACCTTTCCACTTGAATTCTTTCTATCACCAGGGAAATGTCTCCCGATGACCATAATCATGCTCTCACCCCCAATATGAGCTCCAGAGAGTAGGATTTTCTCTCCTCTCCTAGAAAATCCAGTAATGAAATAAATTTCTGAAATGTATATTTCGATCTCTTGGTCCCCGACGATGAAAATTTGGCGATCTACATCCCACATCCCAATGAGATGTTCCAGTAGGTCGAGTTGAGCTCTACGTCCAGAGGTTTTAAAGCACTTGAGAAAACCAAATTTTCTCAAGGCATTGTTGTAATGTGGATCTTGGATAGTGTTATCACAAAATCTGACCCTGATAGGCTGTTGATCAAGTAGACTCTGAGTAACTCTTTCAAACCAGAATTTTGGTTGAGGCTTAGCCTCCTCAACCTGAGAGGGCTCTGTCAATAAGTTTAAGATTTTTTATTAAGGATTAGATGGCTAACTCTAGGAATAAAGTGGATACAAATGTATAACTGGTTGAATTAATGATTTAAAAACATCTATTGGGCTATGGAGTTAAAATATGTTTCAAAAAAACATCAACATCAGCTCAACATGGAAGTCAGGGCACTTAGGGTTTTAGGTGTATTAAACAAAACATTAACACAGTGAATAAAACACAGTCTACAAACATGTGAAGGAAGTTAGAGCATTTTCCAATGAATTCTAAGTAACACATGTTCATACCACTGCAAATAGGTAGATGAGGAAAGCCATAGAGAGATCAAACACCAAAAAACTCTTTGTGAATCCTGAGTAGTAAATCCAATCTGTATTAATCTAAAAATACACAGTCTGCTTCAATAACATAGTTTGCTTGCTAATGGAAAAATTCAAACCTTGAGGAATTCAACCTTATGTCTCTTATAGAGTCATCATTACAATCTTGGATTTCCTCTTTCACCTTGGAGAGAATTCGAATTTCTAAGTTTGACACCTATCTATTCTAAAACAAACTCTTAATTACAATTGACAGTTAATTGTCTCTTTAGGAGTCCTAATACAAATAGGATTGAAACTCCTTATTATGTCTAAAAAAACCTTATCTAAGACTTAAATATTCTCTTTGACAGCTGCTTCTCCATATCTTCGACCTTGATGATGCCTTTAATCTTGTTATGAGATCCTGCTAACTCATGTCTTATCTGTCCTGAAAACCAGGGAACATGTTTTCTGCAATTAAACCTTTATCTTCATTGATGATCTTCGAACATTTTTGCTGGAAATATTAACTATTTCAGATAGGTGACATGTGTTATCAATTCCTTGTAATCTTACCCTTCCACTTGTTCAAAAAGAAACTTCGAAAAAGTATAAAGAAGATGGGATATATCTGCGCTACGAAAATAGCAGTTGTTTTCGTAGCGCAGAATTTGTATTACTTTAAAACATTCCTTTAACCTTTCATTCATATGATTTGAGACTTAAATCTTCATATATTATCATTACTCCATCATTAGCAGCATCAAAACTTGGAAATCAATTGTTTTTACCCCCAAAACACCTATGAAAAATGCCCAAAATTCACCTACAGCAGTTTCGTAGCGCGCTACGAAACTACTGTGTATGCATCTTTTACACAGTTTTTTTTTCAAAATTTGCAGTCTTAAAGATATTCGAATTTCTGCAATGATTTCCATAGACCTTAATAGGCAAAAGAAGTTGACTTTGAAATTTTTTTTCCTCAAAAAGTGATCTCCTTCTCAAAGACAAAACTGATTTAAGGATGTGTTACTTTTTACTATGTTTTATCTCTGTTGTAACTTACCTTCAGACTTTGTCAATTGGATTGCCAAGTCTTCAATCTGCCTCTTCAGCCTCCTGTTAGTAGCCCTTAATTTAACAGTTATCATTCTCACAAATCTAGCCTCTTTGATTGCAGGAACAGTCCATGTAAAATACTGAGCTTCACTGCTGACTGTTTTAGGATTTGAAACTCTTTCAACCTCCCACAGAGCTTTTATTCTCTTGAAATTTTTCTTCTCAGCAGCATGTCTTCTTGCTTTCTTCTTGAGCTTAGCGATTTCAAATTTAGCTAATCTCAACTTCTCTTCAATTTCTTCATGACTGTTATTTTATGTTTGAGTATGAAAAACTTTGTTTTTGTCAGCTTCAGGCATTGGTGATGATAGGTCTATATGTTCTTCATAAACATTAGAAACTTTCCCTGTCATCTCTAACTCCATATCCAGCTCTTGCAACTTTTTGATTTCCTGGTTAAAGGCTTTCTAGGCTTGAATACATACTCTGAAATCTCATCATCAAAATCCAACTTTTTAGAGGATTTCATCTTCTTAAATTTCCCTTCAACCAATTTTATGAAGTCTGCCTGAACCAAAGGAGATTCTTCAATATCAATAGCCTGTAAAATATCATTCAAATCACCCTTTAAATGTAGACTTTCTCCTGAAACCACTGTTTTACCCTTTTCCATTACTATTTGACTTCTAGTCAATCTTTTCTGGACTGATTTGCTAGTTGATTGTTCCTGTATTGTTTCCTTAACTTTAGTTGTCTTCTTTTGTGCAGGTTGAGGCGTATCTCGAATAATCACTGATGTTTTAATTTCTGGCTCTTTCACTTGTTTTCTAGGTTTCAACTTGACAAATCTTTTTGATCTTGTCTCTGCAATATCACTAGTTTATGATGGTGATTTTTCTTTGGGCTTAGGGCTAATACATGTTTCTTATGTTTCCACCCCAAATCCACACAAAAACAAAAATGTAGACCATTCTCTGTTTATCCTTTGAAGTTCATGTAAAACTATCAATTTAAATAGACCATGATGGAAAAGTGAAGTTTCCCATCCTTGAGTTTTCATTTGCACTTTATCTACCATCTTAGCTAAACTTTGAAACAAGAAGAAAGGCAAATCCAAATAAATCATTCCAGTAAAATGCAATAGGAGTTTGAAATGATAAGAATACACTTTATGGTATCTTCCCTCATAGGTGAAATATCTTTAAATGTAGTAGAGCAGGTTGGCATAGGTGTTCTTGATGTAACTTCTTGGTACTGCTTTAGTTAAGTCTGTCTCTGCAAACTCTGGCTTCAGAAATATTTTACAAGGCTCCATCTCAAACCTAAAATTTTTGAACCATCTTTCTTCTCCCCTTGGAATCTCTGTCACCAATGATATGATCTCAGGAGAAATTGGCAAGTTTAAAACTCCAACTTTCGTATGTGAACAGGTGAAATGAAGAGTAAACTATTTTGTCACCTGATTATGACCTCCCTGCAATTTTTCACAGAATTTCCAACATCCTGTCTTCTTGAAGGCCTCCTCAATTGATTTGTCCTTGGTTAGAGCCTCTATGCTTTCAGGTTTCGTCCTTAAACAGTGGCCTGACCTGTGGTTCTTTCTTTCTTCTGTCATCTTTCCCTTGAAATTCCTGTGTGTTTCTTGAAAACTCGTAATATCAGCCTTGCTTGATTTAGAATAAGCTGCCTCGCTTGATTAGGGATTCAGCCTCACTTGATAACTGAGAGAAATTTTGTTTTCTTCTTACCATGAGCTTACCATTTGAAACAAGGGCATGCATGAGGTGTTTTCTTGCATAAGAAAATAAAACCAGGAACCAGCCCTTTTCAAATTTGAAAATGACTAACATGAATGACCTCTAACGAATGTCATGATGGTTATAAATGATGGCATGTATGAGCAAGGACTCCTAACTGAGACCTAATCATGAAAGATTAACGTAATTTTGATGTATTTGATAACCTGACAAGACATGCTACGAATCCCCGATTTCATAGCGCACCTAATGTAATTTCAAGGTTTTGTGCTATGAAAAGAGCAGCGTTTTCGGAGCGCAAAAGTAGTTTTTAACACTGTCTATGCTATGAAAACGTGGTTTCGTGGCTTAATCAAAAAAAAAATTAAAATGGTTAAAAACTAGACTTTCTAAACATGATATGAGACACTCAAGGTATAAGATAAGGTTGTGGGACTTTATTTTGTAATGAAAATGAGACTCTAACCCTATCACTTAACCCCTAAAAACTTAAAATGACTTAACACCTATCTAAGACCATGACTAAAACAAGGTAAAGTGTCCAAGTTTTAGAAAAACAAATTATGGTGATAACAGATAGCTTCATGATATTCTATCTCATGGCCTCTTTCTTTCCATTCAATAGCCATCTTCGTCGAAAACACCTACAAAACATCCATAAACGATATTTTAGGATTTTTAACCGATCAAAACTAGAAATAAATCATTAAGAATGGAGAAATTTCATTTTTAAATTCTTATCTATGCTCAGCACATCTGTCGGAATTAAACCTGCGCCGACAATGCATTGGCCTAATAGGCTATGAGCGATCGGTGTCGGTCCGATAGATCAAACCCGCATTGATCACCCGCGATATAAAATTTTTAAATACTCCTCTTAACACCAAAATTTCCTAAATAAATGACTTAAAAATGGAATTAAAATGATGAGAAGAGACATAGCTCTTACTAGCAACTGATGGATCGTCGAATGCTGTCCTAGATCATTCGCACTGCTTCTCAGGAGATTAGAGGAAAATGCGGTAAAGTGTGCTTCTCCAATTTACTCACAATGAAATGGTAAAAATGTTTTTGCTTTTTGTCTATTTATAAGTTTTAAACATATTTTTGTCAATATTTTGTTATTTTTCTCGATATCAGTGATGTGTGGTTCTCTTTTTGTAGCAACAGGATCTTTTTTAAATGGTGGCAGTCATTATTTTTTTACAACGCAACAAGTTTTATTTTATCTATTTTTCGGACTTGTTAAAATAAATGAAAAAATCAACCCCTTGGAGTCATCTTTAAGCTCTTTTCTGACTCTCGAAAACTGAAAAGATCTTCGAGTACTTGTCATTTTGAACTCGTTAAATTAAATGAATTGACGTGATCTCAGTATACGTTTACCCCTTTTTCAGGTTGAGATTGACTATTTGCGAAAAAGGAATACCTTGATCGAACATGGTCAAGAGGTTCTCTTGGATATTGTTTTCTACCCTTTTGGGATTCGATGGATGATTTACGAAAAGGGACCTCATGGAGTTTTATTTTTTGTCTCTAATTTAAACTCTCTAAACATGAAAACTGAGTTACTCTTTCGTTGGACTCATAAAACTTAAACAGTGAAAGACGTGTCACCATGGCAAGGTCGATTTCCTCCTTCCTAGGGCTCGTTAAACTTACTAGGATGGATTCATTCAAAGAATGAACTTATGTGCTAATCATATGTTATCATCTTCATGCTTGCTATCAAAAATAAAGAGGTACTCGTTAGCAATAACAGGGGGAAATTGAAAGTGGAACTTCCTATGTGTTTTGAGGCAGCATGTCGCTCTTGAACATGACACTTGTCTGCAGTTCGTGTCGGCTTGGGGATATCCTTCATTCGTCACTTGCCTCTCGGGGTTTGGGAAATCTATTTTTCGCTTATTTGATCATTATATGTCGTCACCATGACCACTTCTTGATCCCATTTTTGAGTTAAATGCTGATGACACTTCTGCTGCTCTGAGGTTGTATCATTGATATGTTCAAGAGAAGTCCTTGTTGTAATAGTCAAACACCCTCTGC
The DNA here is from genome assembly GCA_034641835.2 of Pinus albicaulis. Classification (NCBI taxonomy): domain Eukaryota; kingdom Viridiplantae; phylum Streptophyta; class Pinopsida; order Pinales; family Pinaceae; genus Pinus; species Pinus albicaulis. The sequence continues at coordinate 1,224,320,108 of CM076575.1, read as the reverse complement.
TTATTTGACCCTCTCTGCCACAGTCCTAAATCACTCCTATCATCTTGAGAAATCCTTTGTTTCATGTCGATGATGTGGGAATAATTATGGCCCTCCTTCAACGGACCACTTCCTGTTGACTTAATCTCATTATCTAGGAAGATGATTTAGAAACGTATTTTCAGTACCTTGTAGCTTGCATGCCTCAATGGAAAGTTATTTGCATTCGACGATAGGTTCAGATCACTGGACTTAGATCAAATGATTCAGCAAGTGTTCGAATTCAACTCATTCATTCACACTTGTAGATTGTGTTTTCGTACCTTGAGGTCCATCATCATCATTTATTGGTTTCTCTCGTGCATGTTAATCTGCCATATTATTCATCAATATGGTAAGCCATACCAATTCTAACATCAGTACATTTATCCTCACATGACAGATTCGCACAAGAGGTAGATTGAGACAGAGACCAAGCCCTAGATATATATGTGATCCGTGTAAACATATCAAAAATATACAAAGTGGCCTGAGTAAAAGGTTAAAAAAATAAAAGCGTTCGGATTGTTATCAAACCAAGTTCATGTTGTAGATCTCATCTTTCTGATTCCAATGGCGCAGATGACACTCAATTCTGAGTCCGTATGAAGAAGTTATAAGCGGTCAAAGTTCCAGGTTGACTTGGTGACTGGACAGCCTTAAGGAAGGCACAAATTAGACCTTTTCCGGCAACCGGATTCCGGCAAGCTCAGGCCAGATTCCGGGCGAATTTGTGGGACCATTAAATGCACTCCTTCAGTCAAAAATTTGAAGGTTAAAAAAACAACGGTTTGTTTTAAATAACAATAAAACAAAAAAATATATATAATAAGGGTGGCGGGCCACCAACCCCGCCACCCCATGCAAATCCACAAAATATATATATAAGGAATGTTGTTGGGGGCGGGTGGTCAGCCCCGCCACCCCCATGGTCCCCACAACGGTTAACATTAAATAGGGCGGGGGTTGTTAACCCCCTTGCCGCCGTCCTATACATAACACTTGGCGCATTTTCATATGGGGCGGGCCGCCCAACATGGGTCTGGACCCCCATCAACATCAAACGATGGTTTAAAATAGATACGGTTCAAACGCCCAAGTTAAAAATGTAATGCGGATAAAATTTGAAAACGAGTTTCGGCCTTTTTAGGGAGGGGTTGGGATTTGACCACCCGACCTCCTCCCAAACAAAGTCGATCCTTAACCAATCTGCCCAACCATCTCTTTCTTAATTCTGCCTGCGAGTTTTTATTTAAACTCGTCTTTTTACAAGTGCGCCCAAGCCATGGAGGAGCGGAGCACGCACGCGGTTCGAGTTTAATATTTTTTTAATTGCAAACCAGTGCACCCAGGGAATGGGGCAGCACACACAAAATTCGAGATTTATTATTTTTTAGTTGCAGGTGCAGTGGAACCATGAGCCCAGAAAGAGGCGGGTGGAACCTTGATTGAGGCCAATTTTCAGGAGGGTGAAATTTTGACTTTGTCAAAATGGGACAAATTGTATGTCGTTTCAGCACTACTCGACGCCACGAGTCTGATGGCGTGCTCAGTTTCTGCATCTGAGTTTTCGATTTTTCAGCCACTTTTGAAAGTGGGTTATGTCGGTGTCAGATTTGCACATGTGAGCAGTGTTTTTCCACTTTCTCAATGCCACAAGATTGATGGTGTTTTCAGATTCTTCCGCAGAGCTGCTCAGCCTTCAGCAAATGGCAGCATGAGGTATATGATGTGTATTCCATGTACTTCTTCATTTATTTCTCATTGAGATGCATTATGTCTTGCAGATCCCGGTTGATACATGAGTTGTGGGATCTTGCTTTGTGTTGTTTTTGATGTACTTTCAGCTATGGATTTGTGTCATGTATGAGCCCCTTTTATGCCACATTGGCGGGATGCTCTTATTTTCTATGTGTATTGTTGAGATCCCTTGTTTGCCAGGATTGGTGGGATACTCTTATTTGCTACATGTCAGCTATGGTCATACTGATAGGAGTCTTTCTTTATGTATGAGAGTTCTGCAGTAGAACATCTCTTAAAGAAGTCAAGCCACTCCTGCGTGAGGGAAATTTTTCCTTGTATGTCATAGGAAATCACATCCATGTACATCTCTTCTTACAACACATAATGCAGTGGCCTACACCATCTTGACACCGAGGCCCGGAGATGTAGTCCCTCCTGGACGAACTCCGTCATCAAACGACGTGTTCTTATGATTGCTGATCTTGTTCATTTATGTTCCTCTTATTTACAGCTACAATTGTTCATTTCAGTTCTTTAACGTCTTAAGTAAATGCAATTCTATTTATCAGCCGAATTAAAAGGTCTTGGTTAAGGGTATCAAGATTTTACCCTGGATCAAGTGGTATCAGAGCAGGTATTCTTGCTGATTGGATTGCAGGGCGTGAACATTGAACGTTTGCTGAGTTGAGCCATGGAAAGTGTCAAGGACATGTATGAAACCATGCTCAGGGTGTCCGAGAAAGCGGACATGCTATACGAGGCTTACGAAAAACAAGCAGCAGAGAACGAAGAATTGAAGACCCTCCTACACAAAGAGAAGGAGGACAAGCAACAGTTGCAGCTTCAGTTGCAAGCCACAACAAAAGCGTGGGAAGATTGGAAGCGCAACAATGAAATTCTGCAAGCAGATCATGATGCCTTGAAGGCGTTCCTACATGAAGAGAAGGAGGAGAAGCAGCAGTTGCAGCTTCAGTTGCAAGCCACAACAGAGGCGTGGGAAGATTTGAAACGCAACAACGAAACTCTTCAGAGAGATCATGATGCCTTAAAAGCATTCCTACAGAAAGAGAAGGAGGAGATGCAGCAGATGCAGCTTCAGCTACAAGCCGTGTCAGAGGCAGTGATAGAAGTGAAGCGCGACGAAGGCTTACAACAACTTTCTTCATCTGTTTCGCAATCAACACCTAAGGTAAACAATGTTGATTTTTCTTCAGTTTCTTCACATGATGTCATTTCAGTTGGAAGTGTGGAGATACCCCTCACAGGTATCGGCATGAGGCTCCTCACTAAAATGGGGTACAGAGGAGGAGGACTTGGCATTCGTGGCCAAGGCATAACCGAACCTTTGGAGGTTGTGCAACGACCTCGTTATGCAGGTTTGGGGTACAATGGCGAAGGATGTTCGAAGGACATCAAGGGAAAACAGATAATGATGAACTCTCCAAGGAAGAGGAATGACAGGGACACTTCGCCATCGTTTCATGGCAGTGCACGTTGCAGTGAAGGAACCGAGGCGAGCTCCCATCATCATGATGGCACCAGAGACCACCCCAGAAGGTATACTAAGTCTCATTATTCCAGAGTGCATTTTGATTACAAGAATGTCGATAACCATGGTCGTAAAATATGGCATCGTAAAACTTGTTATTTTTGTGGTTTAAATAACCATGTGATTTCTAAGTGCTGGAAAAGGATGGCAGCACAAAGAAGGAAGAGGCACGAAAAGCCTTCTCCCCAACAGGAAAAGAAATCAGTTAAGCAGGTTTGGAGGAAAAAGAACTTTTGCACCCATTGCGACCGAAGTGGCCACCAAAGAGCCACATGCTGGAAACTTCATCCAGAGCAGTGCCGTAAAGCCAAAGAGCCCATGCATACACTAGTTGAAAGAGCTGATCGACAAGCAAGTTCGCCACAAGGAAATGATCCACTCATTTTAATAAATGAGAAGTGGTTCTTCTAGATTGTTTTTTTCTAGAGATGTTAAGCTTGTCATGGCCATGCTTGTAAGTCTTTTGTCGCATTTTTATTATGAAAGTGATGATGTGTTTCCATCACTCGTTTAAGCGACCATGACATTTCTTTTTGGCCTTGTTTTATGAGTCGTGTGTTAGATCTCTTTCATGTAAAAGTGATGATTGTTGCCATCACTTTGAGATGCGATGATTATGTTTTGGTCATGTTGTATGAGTCGTCTGATGCATTTCTTTCATGTAAAAGTGATGAGGAGTTTTTCCATCACTTCGAAATGCGACGATGAGGTCTCGTCTTGTAATTTTGTTGAGGTATGATTTCCATTTTGCTGTAAACTTGACCACCGAGTGCATGTTATAAACTCGTGGCAAGTATGGAAATATCTGGGTCATTGTTGGTCACATTGAGAATGTAATGTTCGTTGCAGCTTTAGGCAGGTGTTGGCATTCCGATTCCGAAAGACAGAAGTGAAGGAGTCTTCAAGGGATGTGCCTTTTTAGACATTTGCATTTCAGCAGTTGCAGGTGTTGGCTTTGCATCTCGATTCCGAAGTACGTGAGGTGAAGGAGTCTTCATGGGATGTGCCTTTTCAGACATTTGCATTTCAGCAGTTGCAGGTGTTGGCTTTGCATCTTGATTCCGAAGTACGTGAGGTGAAGGAGTCTTCATGGGATGTGCATTTTCAGACATTTGCATTTAAACAGTTGCAGGTGTTGGCTTTGCATCTTGATTCTGAAGTACGTAAGGTGAAGGAGTCTTCAAGGGATGTGCCTTTTCAGACATCACATTGTAGCAGTTGTACATGATGGCTTTGCATCTTGATTCCAAAGTACGCCAGGTGAAGGAATCATGTGGGGATGCGCCTTTCAACGACAGTTGCAGACAATTGATGATACGTAAAGCTTGATGCTTTTGGAGGACCAAAAGCTCCTCAGTGGGGAGGTTTGATCCAGGTGGAATAATCAGGTACAGGTACAAGAGGCTTGAGTACAAGGCTCAAAAATCAAAGTGTTCAAAAGATTCTCGAACCAGGTTCATGTTGTAGATCTCGTCTTTCTGAATCCAATGGCGTAGACGACACTCAATTCCGAGTCCGTATGAAGAAGTTATAAGCGGTCAAAGTTCCAGGTTGACTTGGTGACTGGACAGCCTTAAGGAAGGCACAAATTAGACTTTTTCCGGCCACCGGATTCCGGCAAGCTCAGGCCAGATTCCGGGAAAATTTGTGGCCTATTTAAATTGCCTCCTTCGGTCCAAAACCAAATTTTTTAAAAAAGGCCTAATTTGTTTTATTTAAAACAAAATTTATTTAAAAAAAAGGGGGTGGGGCCGTGACCCCCGCCACCCCCGTCGGCACCCATATGGCACCATATATATATATGGTCCGGCAGGGATCGAACCTGCCTGGCCTTAAAGGCCGGCCCGCTCCACGGGCGGCCCAACATATCAAACAAAATAACGATCAAACATTAAATGGGGCGGAGGTTGTTAAACACCGCCACCACCACACATACATGGCGTGGTTCCCTACGGGGCGGGCCGCCCAATGCGGTTCCGGCCCCCTCCATCAACATCAACGAATGTTAAATATAAAAAAATGGTTCAAAAGATTCAAATACTCAGCCTTTTAATGGAGGGGTCGGGATTTGACCACCCGACCTCCTCCCAAATCTTTGGATCTCCAAACAACGCGCCAACGGACTTGGCTTTGTTAAATCCGCCCAACAATTTTTATATAAACTCGTCTTTTTACCATTGCGCTCAGGCCATGGAGGAGCAGGAGAGTGCGCACAGATTTCAGAGTTATGATTTTTTTAATTGCAGGTGCAGTGGAACCATGAGCCCAGAAAGAGGCAGGCGGAACCCTGATTGAGGTCAACTTTCAAGAGGGCGAAATTTTGACTTTGTCCAAATGGGACAAATTTTATGTCGTTTCAGCACTACTCAGCGCCACGAGTCTGATGGTGTGCTTAGTTTCTGCATCTGAGTTTTTGATTTTCCAGCCACTTTTGGAAGTGGGTTATGCCGGTGTCAGATTTTTGCATGTGAGCAGTCGTTTTCCACTTTCTCGACGCCACAAGATTGATGGTGTTTTCAGATTCTGCCGCAGAGCTGCTCAGCCTTCAGCAAATGGCAGCATGAGGTATATGATGTGTATTCCATGTACTTCTTCATTTATTTCTCTTTGAGATGCATTATGTCTTGCAGATCCCGGTTGATACATGAGTCGTGGGATCTTGCTTTGTGTTGTTATTGATGTACTTTCAGCTATGGATTTGTGTCATGTATGAGTCCCTTTTATGCCACATTGGCGGGATGCTCTTTTTCATATGTGTATTGTTGAGATCCCTTGTTTGCCAGGATTGGCGGGATACTCTCATTTGCTACATGTCAGCTATGGTCATACTGATAGGAGTCTTTCTTTATGTATGAGAGTTCTGCAGTAGAACATCTCTTAAAGAAGTCAAGCCACTCCTGCGTGAGGGCAATTTTTCCTTGTATGTCATAGGGAAACATATCCATGTACATCTCTTCTTACAACACATAATGCAGCGGCCTACACCATCTTGACACCGAGGCCCGGAGATGTAGTCCCTCCTGGACGAACTCCGTCATCAAACGATGTGTTCTTATGATTGTTGATCTTGTTCATTTATGTTCCTCTTATTTACAGCTACAATTGTTCATTTCAGTTCTTTAACGTCTTAATTAAATGCAATTCTATTTATCAGCCGAATTAAAAGGTCTTGGTTAAGGGTATTAAGATTTTACCCTGGATCAA